>JAJJID010000004.1:0-287020 GCA_022204955.1 Macrophomina pseudophaseolina | reverse complement strand
GCCAGCCCGGCAGCGTCGCGCCCGAGTACTGCCAGACGTGGTGGCGGATGGCGGCCGCGGAGGGGATGTCGTCGACGTAGGGGGCGATGGTGGGCGAGGCCTCGGCCGCGGCGCGGAAGCGGTCGAGCGTCGCAACGGCTTTGGCGGGGGCGGCGGCGGAGACGCAGTGCAGGAAGCCGGTGCGGTGGAAGTAGGGGGCGAAGAGGGGGGTTTGCCAGGCGTTGATGGCTTTCTGCGGGAGGAGAGGAGGGAGTGTGAGCGAGTGGATTTGGGGGAGATGAAGGGAAGAGATAGAGAGAAAGAGAGAGAGGGCTGAGGCTACTTACAATGGTTAGGTCGGTGTAGAAGGGGTCCTCATATTCGGCGCGCACGATCTTGTTGAGGTCGTTGGCGGCTGATTGACGAGGGGGAATCTGGCTGTCTTGCTCGAAGACGGTGATGTTGGTGTAGCCAGCCTGCGACAGGTGCAGCGCCGTCGACAGGCCGAACGCGCCGGCGCCGACGATGATGATGGGGTCGTTGCGATTGAGGTTGCCCATGCTTCAGATTACGTGTTGAGGGATGGATACAGTCCTTACCGCAGCTGGACGCTCATTTACATATACATGCGTTTTCGAAAATATCGGGCTAACATTTCCTCGTGGTGTCATCTGGAAGCTCTATCGCCGAGAGGCTTCATTCCGCGAGTCGGGATCAGGGATTGGCTTCCGGAGGGAGCAGCGAGCGTGCAGTGATCGCTCGGGAAGCCTCCCGGTGAAGTCAAAGCCCCCACTTTCTGCGGGCTGCGGGGTTAGTTGGCCATAGCTGTCACGCCACGTTCGAGATGATTGTCGGCCATCATCCCGGAAAGATATCAGAGAGGGGTAGCTTGCGTTGCTGAGGAAATCGCCGTGGAAGTGCCTTGGTAGCTGTCTGGCTGGCTCTATATGAAGCCTGAGCCAATCAGAACTTCCGCACGCCGAAACTGCCCGACGAGGTTTAGAAGCAGGTTCTCACACGTAGTCTCATGTATGCTGTCACCCAGATTACAAAATGTCGTGCGCTATGGTACCTGTTCAGCAAGTAATTAGCACCCTGTTCTGCTATTTCCGTACGAAATACACGCATTTGCCAGGATACAAATGTCAAAAGTAGGAACGTTTACGTCGAAGTGAGTGCTTTCACTCCGTACGCAAATATATATCTACGTAGCTATGTTTCTACTAATTTCTTTTTGGCTCCTATGATAGAAAACCTGCAAGGGAGGTCACTTGGGGTGCGTAGAGCTTTCTCAATTTCGTTTTTGTAGTTCTTGAGTAGGATACAGCTCTTACATCAACAGGCCCACGCTTGTTCTCATTATCAGTGTTGAAGGATTGTCTTTGAGATCTCCTTCAGACACCACTATTATGTGCAGACGAGATATAATCAACTGCCCAAGCACTGCTGGAGAATGCGCTCACGATTTGCTGTAAGTTATATTTTTGAATTGTCTTTCATTAACATGACAACCAAGACTGATACTGTCTCATGACCTCCTCATTTTCATACATCCTTCTCTTCTACCGTGTCTATCTAGTGGTTGCTCGGGTACTTGAAGGTGGTCACTGGGAAAAACTCCTCCTTGATCAGCCTGGGGCTAGTGAAGCGCCTGAGGATGTCCGAGCTGCCCGCCTTGTCGTTGGTACCGCTGGCACGGGCGCCGCCGAATGATTGCTGGCCGATGAGTGCCGCGGTGGTCTTGCAGTCTGTTGTACACGAGTCAGTGACCGGACGAAATTATCGAGAAGCGCCGTGACTTACTGATATAGAAGTTGCCGGCCGAGTACCTCAGCGCGTCCTCCGCCTGGCGGATGGCCGCTCTGTCCTGGGCGAACACGGCACCGGTGAGCGCGAGGCCGCCGCCCGCCTGGTCGACCTTGCTGAGGATGGAGCTCCACTCGGCGTCGGGGTAGACGTAGATGCCCAGGACGGGGCCGAAGATCTCCTCGTTGAACAGCTTGTGGTCGGGCGACGAGGCCTGGTAGACGGTCGGGTGGACGTAGAAGCCGACCGAGTCGTCGTACGTGCCGCCGGCAAGCAGCTTCAGCGAGCTGTCGTTGTTGCTCTCGTCGATGATCTTCTTGATCTTGTCGAAGGACCGGCGGTGGATGACAGGGCCCATGAAGGCCTCGAGATCCTTGTCCGGGCTGCCGATGGTGATCTCGCTGATGCCGGCCTTCAGCAGCGAGAGGAACTCGTCGGCGCGCGACTGCGGGACGTAGACGCGCGAGGTGGCGGAGCACTTCTGGCCCTGGTACTCGAAGGCGCCGCGGATGGTGTGGTTGACGGCGCTGGGCACGTCGGCGGTCGGGTGCAGCAGGTGGAAGTTCTTGCCGCTCGTCTCGCCCACGACGCGCGGGAACTCACGGTACGTCTTCTTGCCGATGCCCTCGCCGATGCGGGCGTAGATGGAGCGGAAGACGTCGGACGAGCCGATGAAGTTGAGGCCGGCGAAATCCTTGTGCGCGAGCACGATGTCGGTGATTTCTTGGGCATCGCCGGGCACGAACTGGACGACGTCCGGGGGCAGGCCGGCTTCGAGGAGGATCTTATATATGATTGTGCTGGCGTAGATGTTGTATTGCGAAGGTTTCCAGATGACGACGTTGCCCATGAGGGCGGGGCCGGAGATCAGACTGCCACCGAGCGCGGTGAAGTTGAAGGGGGAGACGGCGTAGACGAAGCCCTCGAGCGGCCTGTACTCCATTCGGCTGTGGAGGATGTTAGCTTTGGTGCTGCCATTGATTACTGAGAGCCTCCATACCTCCACATGCCATCGCTTCCGCGGGTGGGTTGTCGCTCCAGCAGCTCGGCAGCGTAGTTGCAGTTGAGACGGAAGAAATCTGCCAGCTCGGCGGCGGCGTCAATCTCACCCTGCCAGATGTTCTTGCCCTGGCCCAGCATGGTGGCTGCGATGAGCTCATAGCGGTACTTGCGCGTGACCAGCTCTGCCGCCTTCTGGAAAATGGCTGCGCGGTCTACGAAGGGCGTCTCTTCCCAACTCTTCTTCGCCTTCAATGCTGATTCAATAGCTGCTGAGGTTTGCGCCTTGGTCGCCAGGGGGTAGTTGGTGAAGGTGGTGGCATGCTCGGAGGGCATGACCTGGTCTTCTGATTTTGAAATCGGCTGGACCTTTCCGTTGTAGAAGATTTCGCTCTTAAGTGGGAGCTGGGATCGGAGCTTTGTTAGAGCCTCCTCGAGCTGCAATCGCTCGGGAGAGCCTCTTGTGTAGGTTGGCTAAGTTTCCGTCAGGTTAATCTTGCACTACTATTTCCGTCCAGGCCTAGGAAACTCACATTGGGCTCATTGCGGGGGTCTGGGAGTCTGAAAGGGGCTGTTGCTTTTGTGCGCTGTTGCACGCGGACGGCGGAGGGAATTGCGCGTGTGTTCCTCAGCAGAGGCTGCGAGGGTCTGGTCAAAGTTGACGCGAGCTTCCAGGTAACAGCCATGCTGGTTGCTCTTGGACAATTGAGGATTAGGGAAAAGATGGAAGGCAAATTGACCGAAAGCTGAAATTCCACGAGCACATGTTTTATCAGAGCTGTGCCTGCCCCGCATGACAGCTCTTTGCATGGATGAGATCATCGGCAAGGCGCTGGTGAGCCCGGCCCCGGCAGCGCTGCCGGCACAGGGTGCAGGTGCTATCCCCGCATTCCAGCATGGGACTGCACTTCCTAAATGGGAAGGTTGGTTGATGATGCTATCGCAGCTGACTCGGGAGGGCATCCGGCTGAGTGCGACCATATTGGTATGTCGAGATGCTGGGCCTGGCGGGAGACAGTCTGTTCGACCGGCATCATGGAACAACAAAACATTGAGAGCTTTCCGAGTGCACAGTATGGCATGGAGCATGGGACGGGCCTAGGGCGCAAGCTGTTTGGGGATATTTTCTCGGCGGCGCTGACAGCAACGCTGATTGCCCCGTCGCTGACTCTGATTGACAGGCAAGCCTAGGACCACCAACTGCTACAAAACCGCGAAAACTAGCTGACGCTCCTGGGCTGCAGAGTCGTCGTCGAGAAGACCACAAGCCACAAGCCACTGCTCTCGGGCCTGCGCAGCCACGCCCTCACAGCGCTCGAGCACCCCAGACGCCTGCTCCTCACGCGGCCCTTTGCTGCCGTGTGGACGCTGTACGGATCGACCTACGCCGTCGCCAACACCACCAAAACCCTCCCAGGCGAGGTCCAGCTCCCGGCTGCCGGCACCATCACGCTCCTCTCCACATTGGCGGTTAACATCCCGCTGGGCGTGCGCAAGGACCTCGTGCTCGCGCGCCACTACGGCACCGCCGGCAGCGCTGCCGGTGCGCTGCCAGCCCGGGTCCGCGTCCCGAAGGCCGCCGCCGCCATCTTCGTGCTGCGCGACGCGACCACTATCTTCGGCTCTTTCCTGCTGCCGTCTCGAGTGGCTGCGGCTATTCCCGACGACCTGGCAGGCCCGCACGCCAAGGCGACGGTCACGCAGATGACGGTTCCAGTGCTATCGCAGCTGGTGGCCACGCCCTTGCATCTCCTCGGCCTGGATCTGTACGACCGGCAGGGCAGGATACCGCTCAGAGATCGGCTAGCCTGGATCTGGAGAAGCGTTCCGGGCGCGACGGCGATCAGGTGTTTTCGAATTGTTCCCGCTTTTGGGATTGGGGCGGTTGCGAACATGGAGGTGCGGTCGTTCTTCCACGGTACGCGTGCCGCTGCCTGAGTAAATACGAGATTGATGATTCCGCCCCAAGCACCTTCGCAGAGAATGTGATCAGGTCTGGAGATGAATTGGAATGCAGTAATACAATGCCACTTCCGTCTAAGACGTCGTGTGGCTGCCTTTTCTATGAGCTTGCGAGACCCTCGCACGGCGCAGCCACCAAGCGGCTCTGCGTTCGTTTCCATACCTTGCGAGAAAAAAAAAAAAATCACCAGTGACCAGCCTACTGCCTCGTATCATTGACATGCTCAGTCTTGCCCATCAGCCTCGCCACTGTCACGGCCTCCCTCAATGCCCTCCCCAAATGGCCCCTCACGCCCGCCTCCTCCAGCACCATCAGCCCGCCGATCGTGCACCCCTCAGGCGACGTGCCCTGGTCCTTCAACACCCCCGGATGCACGCCGCCCTCCTGCAGCAGCGCCGCCGTCCCGTGCATCGCCTGGAAGATCATCGCGCTGGCCTGGTCGCGCGGCACGCCTACTGCCACGCCTGCATCCACCAGCGCGTCGCAGATGACGGCGAAGAAGGCAGGCGTCGAGCCGGCCAGCGCGGTCGTCGCGTCCATGAGCTTCGGCGCGATGCGCTGCGTGCGCCCGATGCGCTGGAAGATGCGCTCCGTGAGCGCGAGGTGCGCGTCCGGGAGCAGGGCGGCGTCGGCGGGGATTTCAATGGCCGTGAGCGACTGGCCGACTGCGGCTGCGATGTTGGGCAGCGTGCGCACGATGCGGGCGCGCGTGGGGCCCGTCGAGGACGTGGTGGCGCTGCCGTACAGCGTCGTCTCGAGCTGGGTGCGCGGCCAGCCGGCGACGACGCTGATGAGGAGTTTGCTGCCCAGCGCGGCGCTCATGCCCGGCTGGCTGAGGACGGCCTCGACGTCGGCGGGGTCGGCGCCGAGGATGACGACGTCGGAGCTGTCGACTGCGGCGGTGTTGCTGCCTCTGCAGACGCTGAGCTTGGTGGAGTGCTGCGAGAAGCGCTGCTTCAGGGCCTGCTCCGACTTCTCGCTGCGGACACAGGCGATGAAGCGGGTGAACGGCAGAGGCTCCACATCGCTGGGTCCGGCCTCCAGCAAGTTGGTGAGAATGGCGGTGCCCAGGTTTCCTGCGCGCTTCGTGAGTGGTGTTGTCCGAGACTCGAGCTCCGGCCTGCTTACCGCAACCCAGCACGCAAAGAGTTGTCGCCTTCTCCAAGCCTGCCATGATGAGCCCACACGCAAACTGCCTGTGGAGTAGAGGGACAAAAGAGCTCGTGAATATGAAATTGACAGATAATCGACGAGCTAATCATGATCATATGCACCCATGCCCGCTCCGAAAGCGGATCGGATTCCCGCCCGAAGGCAACCCCCATCCCCACAACTCCAACAACGCATCCGCTATCTTGCGCCAAACCATCTCGCCGGCGACAAGACCGCCTTGACCCGCCTCCCCACTTCCGCCTTCAACGCCGCGTACTCGTCCGCCGTCCGCGACGCCGCATCCCGATTCTCCGCCGCCCGCCGCATGAGATACGCCAGACACTCGCCCATGCTGCCCCACGTCGAGCACTTGTACACCTCCGGCCCGGCCGCCGCGTGGTCCGCCTCGACACCACCGCCCTTCTTCTTCAGCGCCAGCAGCGCGAAGCTCACCTCGTCCGACATGCCATGCAGCTGCGCGAACGCCACCGGCACCGTCGGCAGGCCCGCGGCCATCCGCTGCTGGTGCAGCGCATGCGCCCTCAGCGCGCTCTCCTTGTTGTGCGTCGCCAGCAGCAACTCGACATCCGGCCACGCCCTGCCCTCCTCGCCGCCAAACCCGCACAGCTCCCTGCGCAGCGCCCCCTCCGCGATCCCGTCGTACGCCGCGTCCGTCTCCGCCTTCGTGGCGTGGATCAGCGCCCGCGCATCGCTGCCCAGGTACGCGCCGCGCACCAGCTTCAGCCCCAGCGTGAACCCGCCCGCGCCCGCCGCCGCCAGGTGCGCCGCCAGCACTCCCGGCGTCGCCTTCAGGTACGCCTGGTACGTGTTGTAGACCAGCGCGCCGCCCGGGCCGTTGTTGTACTGGCGCATCAGCTCCAACCCCACCCGCGCGATCCCCCGCTGGAAGTGCTGCGACTCGGCGTCGATGATGATGCGCGCCCCGCGCGCCCGCACGCGCGTGCAGATCTCGTCGAGCGCGCGCAGCATCTGCGCGGGCGGCAGGCGGCCCGCGGTGAAGGCCGCCGTGGCGAGCGGGCCGGCGCCGGTGAGTCTGTTTTTGTCGTGCGATGTGCCGTCAGTGACTTATGTTTCCCTCCCGAGATCCTTTCCGGGGTGGGATGGCCGGTGGGTTTCGGGGTGTGATATTTCCCTTTTAGGGAGACATGAGACGGGTTTCCCCCGAGGAAAAAAAAAAAAGACTCACTTCAAAGCCAGCTGGTCCCCTTCTTCCAGCAGGTCGACCGTCCGCAACGTGCCGTCTGCCCACGCCGCGATGGCGTCGCAGTGCTGCTCGGCGGCGCCCTCCTCGCCATCGCCGGACGCCACGCCCAGCCCATGCTGTGTATTGGTCCGGTGGTCGAAGACGGTCTCTTTGGCGTAGGTCAGGATCGTGCCGCGGAAGCCGAGCCGCCGTAGCTGCCGGATCGTGCGCGTGACTTCGGCCGCGTTCTCGCCCGCGCAGAATTGCTTGTAGAAAGTGCCCTTGAGGATGGCGTGCAGGAGCGGGTTGCGGTCGACGTTGAAGAGGAGGCCTCTGTTGGGCTTGCAGAGGGCGGAGAGGATGGATATCGCGGGGCTGAGGAGGAGTGGCTTGGAGGATATGGCGTTGATGCAGGCGGAGCGGAGGAGCGTGCTCGTTGGCAGGGCGGAGAGAGGGGGAAGAGGAGTATCAGCTGCCGTGCTTCGCCCCGCCGCTTTCTCCGGGATGGAGTCGGCCTTGAGGCTGACAGTTGTGATGTTTCGTGAGGTGGATAGTGGCCTTGCTGGTGCGCTTCGGATCCTCAGTGTGGTTGCTGGGCGTATCGTTCTGCAGAGTGAGTTTGCCATTGTGTTTGCGTGGGCGACTGTGAGATTGCGGGTCCTCGCTGAACTGCTTCCGCCCTGCTGCTATCTAAATCCAAATATGCACCATCTCCAAGAGCACCATGAAGTCATGTGCTGGCTCTTCCCCGCACTTCCTACCATCTGCATCCACATCGGCCGTCTTCCCGATGCCACCTGGAGGTCAGTGTACAGCCCTTCGGACCTGTGCCGACGACGCTATCGTTGTGCTAGAGGAGGATGTTATCACTCGTGGCAGCCAATAGGGATGGGTTCCGTGCCTCGAGTGCCTCCCCAAAGGAGCAGGTGTATTCCGAACTGGACGTGTTGTGCAAACGGAGTAGTTCGGTCCTGACATCCGCTGGTCCACTAACACAGCCCCACTGGATATAACAGCCCCACAACAGCTTCTGCGAGCTCTAATTGAATCTATGGTGCACATCTCTGTGTCATCAACCTCTCGCCGTTGAAGTCCAGCCATGAGGGTGGGGCTGCACGTGCGTGGGCCTGATACACTTGACGATATCGCAGTTATCGAGGGCACGGGCATGCAGCGCTTCATCATACGATGTTTGGGAGGAAGTGATAAGGGGCGTGACACGTCTTATCTTTCTCTCTTGCTCAGGTGAAGAAGAGAACGAGATCCTAAAGGCGTATGGGGATGGAAGCAGAAGATAGGGCAGTTCGGGCTGTAGTGGCAGGTACATCGAGTCAGGGTATCGAACGACAATGGTACCGCAAATCCGTCGTTGGCCAGTATCATACTAGAGCTGAACGGAAATCAGATGGGAAAGTATCACATTCGGAGTTTCTCTTACTCATTCACTTATCATTTGTTTCTCTGCGGGTTTCCATTCAAAAACTTTCATTTATCTTACTTCGCAGTACCACACAAGCGTTACAGCGCATCATTAATGCATCTACAAGCCCATGGAAATAGGCACTCTTTCAATCTCCAGCGACATTTATGTCGAGTTGGAGTTGTCCGCGCACGACCAAGCGGCTGAACCGCCGCTCGCCTTGTAGTCTGCGATAATTCCATCAATGGCACCGTATGTGCCTGCAACCATGAAGAAGGTGCCAGCTACGATGACGAAAATGCTCCAGCCCACCATGAACGTCCATTTGGGGGTGCGGTTCACCTTGCCCTTGTGCCAGTTGTCGTACAGCCACATGCATCCCATCGGCTGGAAGCTCATGAGCGTGCCGAACAGCGCGCCAATGAGCGAAATGAGGCCGTCGAAGACGGGGACAGCACTGGCAATGATGTACGCGATCAGCGCAACGCCGCCGGTGAGGCCGAGCCAAGAGGCCCAGTGGATGACGGTGTTCTGGGTGAGGTGCCTGGAGCCGCGCAGCACCCGCACGAAGATGTACTTGGCGGCGAAGTGCGTGTAGAGAGCGGTGGTGACGAGCAGGCCCGGCATGGCCAGGCCGTAGCAGACCTTCTTCATGGTCACGCCGGCCGAGCCGAGCGCGGGCGATGCGACGAACGAGCCGCAGAAGTAGTAGACGACGATGCCGATGACGAGGTAGGTCACGCACACGGCGGACTGGCATATCAACAGCGCGCGGGTGAAGCGGCGCGGGTCGCGCATTTCGGACACGATCGGGAAGTAGCTGGGCACGCCGGCGAAAGCGAAGACGAGCGATGCCAGCGCGGCGGATGCTTCGGCGAAGGTTGGGGTGGTGAACAGCTTCCAGTCCGACTCCCAGGGGCCGGTTTGCGGGGCGGCGGCGGGCCGGTCCTGGACGCCGACGGCGACGGTCAGGGAGAAGACTGTAGAACGTTAGCCGAGATGGGACAGGCAAAGAAGTCCAAAGCCTTACTTGCAAAGAGGATACCAGCTAAGCCGATCCATGCAAGCCAGGTGACGCGGCCGAGTGTTTGGATACTACCGAAGCCGAATCCCAAGGCAGCGGCAACGGCGACAAAGATGGCAGTGCAGGCACCATGTACGGAGACGGCGTTCAGACTGATGGACAGACTGAGCATTCCAGAGCCGGTGATGAAGATCCAGTCTGGGTGGGATTAGATGCGGTCTTCTTGTGATGTGGCACGCAACTTACAAAGCACAACTCCAATGGCAAGTATCTCACGGCCAACACGGCCGAAGATCAGCCCACAAACGTCGTCGATGCCATATACTTGAGGGTGATTCACTTTGAACACGCCGACGATGTAGCCCGACCACGTTGTACTGACAGCAATGACACAGAAGCAGATGATGCCGGGGATCAATCCGAGGGCGTCGAAGGCCGCCGGAATCGAAAGAACACCCAGTCCGACCTGTGTCTTCATCATGAGGACAACTGTCCCGAATAGACCGACCTAGGGAGTGTAAGTAATTGAGCTATCTGGCCAATTGGAAGTGCGCACATCACGGTAGTTGGGCCCGCCCTCAGAGATCTCGCCAAAGACGGCATCTTCTTGAACGGGATTGTTGTCGTTCTCTACTTTGAAAGAAGGAGCCCTGGGAGGGTCTTCCACGTCATACTTCTTCTCGTTGGACATGCTGGACGTGCGGGCGTGAAATGGAAAGCACGCGTTTGACAGAGCGCGCAGGGTGGGGTGCGGATCCGTTGGATATTAAACACCTCGAATTCCAAGGCGGACCGGCAAGCAAGCATCAGGCCTCCCCGGGCCCCCAGATATGAGCCAGGCCGGGGAAATCCAAGTATTCCGCGCGGCGCATGCCGTATGTCATACCAATACCCCGCCCAGGCTTAAGTTTCACCGTTAGCGCATCCGAGCGCCGGCTTGCTTTCCGACGTCCGCACGGCCGGCAGTCCGATCACTATATTATCTTGATGCCTATCTCTTCGCTCTTGTGCCCTGGAGTCCCGCTCCGGGCTTCGCCTCAGACTGGAAACTTCGCGGCGCCACGCCGCCCAAATCCCGCCTCCGCGTGCGAGCTGCTCGCGCACCCACGATAAATGCTGATCTACTTCGTATCGTGCACATGCCGTCGGGCGCCTGTCCAAGAGTGCACGTAACGTCCGAAGTGGAAGTCCAGGGGTCAAGGCGTTGGTAACAGGGGGCCTCAACGCTACGTAAGAGAAAATGAACAGGTGTCTTGTTAGGCCGACTGAACACTTAACGTCAAAGGCCTGCATTCCGGCGCTCAGATATGGGCGATTTCATGTAGTCCGGTGTGCATTCTTGGTGATCAGCATTCTCCGGGGTAAAAGACCCACATTTTAAGGTACGGCTGCTGCCACAATCAGCACCTACTCTCGCATGGTTTCGCCAGCTATCTGCTTGCAGAGAAGACGCCTTCGAGTATCTCGATGCAAGCACGGCGTAACTAAGCTCGACGGCTAGCCGATAATTTGCCACGGACAAATGACACGGAGCGGGCATATATGTCGGCCATGCCAAGGTCACGCCTAAAAGGTGTTCACACTAGCGCCTGCTGTTATGGAGGAGATCGACGGCGACTACGTCATTGCTCGTGCGTAAATTGCCGCGAGCGCTGCGTCAGGCCTCCTATGGCTTACGTCTTGCTCGGCTAATTGACGGCCATGTTTACCCCGTCACTGTTGCTCAGTAAGGAAATGCTCAACCTCCGTGTCTCTTGTCACTACCGTATAACTATCCATGCACCAGACGCAGTCTGGAAGAACCAGATTAATAAAGGCGCTATGGTAGAGACAGTGACTCTCTTTGCGGCCTATAGTGAAGAATCCCTACTAATACAACTACACAAAAGGGTGAGGGGTAAGGTACGGTGGGGTGAGCTCCTGCGACTCCGTCATTAACTAAAGGTCTGGAAGGGGTCTAAGAAGGGGGACCGAAGGGCAGGTGGAAACAAGGCGGTAGGGACACGGCTGACGGCCCGAAAAGCTATCTAAAGTATGTAACAGACGATGGCTTCTTTCGTGGCAATAGACACTAATTGTCTACCTGCGATGAAAAATAGATGATTGCGACCGCTTGCGTCAGTCCCCTGATCTCGACTCCGTTACCATAGCCTTCCTTCTCGCCGGCGATTGCTCTGCAATCACATTGGGCCTCTTCTCAGATGAGTATGCCCCATGCACAGCAGATAGGGCCAATACCTTGTCTGTGTGAGCTTCCATCTTCTCACCTGGAGCATTAGCGCTCACTTCTACTCCATTTCTGAATTCGCGGTGCCAACGATGGAATGTGCAAAAATGTGAATGTTCCGCATGCAATTTGTCGGGCCTAGCGCTTACCAAATGAGGCACCTGCCAGCATGGTTCGCCGTAACTACTTCCGGAAACATGTCCCTCCTTCCATTCATCAGCTCGCAACGCCAGCCTAACTTCACATGCCAAACATGAGCCTGACCTGTTCGCGCCAGATTCTTGTGCTTACCGCTGACCGGTTGTTCGTTTTCACATGCTCACCGTATCTGTTCAGCTCTGATGCACGTCTGAACTTCACATGTCCTTCAGCTGGTGTGGTCCTATCCTCAGCCACGCAATCTGACTCAGCTCCTAGCTATAAATCAAAGCACATTTGGCCCTTCATCCATCCGCATTCACAAACCGCCCAATTTTCTCTACACCAGAAAGCACAAGGAGAGCTTTCCTCATTGCTACATTGCCCTCAACATGACAAATTCAGAAGTATACCCCAAGAAGCGCCTGATCGTGTGCTGCGATGGCACCTGGCAGGTCGCCGACCGCAAGCCCACCACCGCCCTCTCCAACGTCGCCAAGCTGAGCCGCATGATCCACCGCGAGTCTGAGGGCGACAATCCCTTCCCACAAGTCGTCTACTACCAGTCGGGCGTGGGCACGAGCAACTGGGGCCCGCTCGAGCAGCTACCTTCTGCCCTGGCTGCCCTCTCCGCCGGCATCGGCGTTGGGCTGGAGGACAACGTGCTCACGGCATACCACTTCCTCTCCACCAACTACTACCACCCGTTCTACGACGACGACCGCAACAAGCACACCGCCCACGCCTCCGACGAGCTCTTCTTGTTCGGCTTCTCGCGCGGCGCCTTCACGGCGCGCGCGCTGGCCGGCCTGGTCACGGAGCTGGGCCTCTTCCGGCCCGAGTACCTGAACGAGTTCCGCCGCGCGTATGAGCTCTACCGCAAGGTGGGCGTCAAGGCCGCGGAGCGCAATCTCGGCAGCATCAAGTTTATCGACAAGGTCAAGGCTGTGGCGCATGACCTGTCGCAGGACGACTACGAGTTCCTATTCGAAATCCATGAGCATGCAAAGTATTCGGTGAAAGACCTCGTCGAGAGGAAGATGGAGCGGAAGAAGCAGGAGAGGAGGCAGAGGCTCGAGAAGCCGACGGAGAGTGAGATGCAGAGAATCGAGGAGGAGGCGCAAAAAGAAGAGAAAGAGGAGACCGAGAATGTCTATGCGAGTAAGAAGATGTATGAAGGCGTGACCATCAAAGTTGTCGGCGTGTGGGACACGGTAAGCACGACAGTTTCCAGAGGGCGAGGGTGTGTTTTGGACGGTATCTAACGATGACAATAGGTTGGTGCACTTGGAATCCCAGATAGCCTTCTGAGCTGGGCTTTCCCGTGGTTCAATAACCAGTTCAAGTTCCATGATGCAGCCCTCAACTCGAGTAAGCCCAGCATTGACATTTCTTCCCCCTCAACTATGCATAAGCTGAGCACCACATACAGAAATCGAAAATGCCTTCCAAGCTTTGGCCCTTGATGAACATCGCGGTGCCTTTAAGCCAACCCTGTGGTATCTGGATGAGAAGTTCCTCGACGGAGAAAAGTGCCCGAATCTCAAGCAATGCTGGTTTCCAGGTTTCCACGAATCCATCGGCGGCGGCGACACAGCCATGGAGCACTGGTTGAAGAAGTTCCTCCCCGAGACCTCCCAGATGCACGACGTCACACTCGCTTGGATGTGCGACCAGGTTGACGGGCTACTTCGCTTTGACCCCGAGGCCTGCGAAAAGATCCTGTTCAAGCAGGACCCCGACCGTGTCAAATGGGCCAGCGCTTTCGAGACCGACTTGGGCCTCGTCCTGGGGTTCCTCTTCACCTGGGGAATTGCCGGAGGCGTTCGCCGCCGCACGCCTGGCCGCTACAACCTGCATAATGCGGAGTGGAAGGTGCGCACCAACGAAACCATGCATCCCTCTGTGCAATATCGCATCGAAGCCACCAAGGGCGGGTTGAACCAGTACTTCCCTTCAGCGCTGAAGCAACACATCGCGAGCTGGTGGCCGAGTTGGAACATGGAGCCTCGTGCCCCGCGTTGGGAGTTCAGAGAGAACAAGGACGGCAAGGGCGCCAAATGGGTCCGGCCGGCGGTCCCGCACTTTTGGCTCTACAAGTCTTCCGAGCAGCTGGAGATCCCCGAGTGGGTTATCCGTGAGGTTGGCCTACATGACCACAGAAAGAACGAGAGCGCTCAGGACCAGCACAAGCATGAGAAAGAGGCCCACAGAATCAACTTCGAGGCTCGCCTTTTGCCCCCTGAATTCAAGAAACGTTTGGAAAAGAGGAATGAGCAGATGATCAATGAAGCAAAGGCCATCCACGAAGCTAGAGTGAGTGCTGAGGAGGCCGATGCGAAGAAAGGCAGCGACAAGGCGCATGAGTGGAGGGACCATTTGGCGGAGAAACGGCAGTTTTGGACTAGGACAACCTGGGATGTCGAAAACTACGCGCAGAAGGATGTTCACAGTAGGAAGGCCCACAAGAGGGAGGCGCGTGAGGAGAAGGCTCGGGAGGAGAGGGCCCGAGAGGAGAAGGGCGTGGCGGAGGAGAAAGGAGGGAAGAAGCAGAAGAAGGAAGACAGCATTGCGGCTTTAAAGGCGAGGGAAAAGGAGAAGGCGAACGGCTCATACGGCGAGGACCATTCCATTATGAACGGAGGCGCTGTGCAGCATGCATAAGGACAGCATAGCAAGCCACGTAGAATAGAAAACCTGTACTGTCTTCGCTATTCCTCATTCAATAGGACAAGGTGGGAAATAAAGATTCCGTCGCAACGGATGATATATACAAGATCCAACATGCCACTTGTGCTCAGCAGCATTCGAGGAAGCCGAACTGTCCCTGACTACACCTTCATACCCCTCTGCCTCTCCACCATTTCCTTCCCCCTAACCGCTCTCCGCATCCACCATTACCACCGCCGTCCCCGTCCTCCTCCCTCCCGCCACCCCTTGCCTCCTTAACCCCCTCGCCTTCTCAGCGCGATTCTTATACTCCACCGTCGCCAGAAAATGGAAGGCAAACAGCCCCGCCCACACCACTGCAATCGCCCCCACCATCCCCGCAACCGCCACCATCGACGCGACCGCGACCCCGAAACACGCGCGCTGAAAGGCCCAGTCCCCCGCCAGCGCCTCGGTCGCCAGCCCGACCTGCATCGCGCTCAGCACCACCGTCATGTAGACGAACACGACCGCCAGCCACGCGAAGTTGCGCGCGAAGAAGTCCTTGTACCACGTCGAGCGCGGCATGTACCCGAACGCCAGGTCGTGCAGCGTCGCGGCGGAGGGCGTCAGCCAGTAGATGAGCGGGAGGCGCGGGAGGCGCAGCTCGCCGTAGTGGTAGCGCGGGTCGACGTCGGCCGCGGCCAGCCCGTCGAGGAAGCGGTTCGTGAAGTTGACCCACGCGGGCCAGGTCACGTGAGGGGGGAGAAGGTGGTGCGCGTGTGCGAGGGCGAGGTCGGATTCGTAGGAGATGAGCCAGGTCCAGGAGAGGAGGAAGCCGCAGGCGGAGCGGTGCAGGGCAACGGTTTTTTCGTCGGCGGCGGCGGCGGCGGCGGCGGTGGTGGTGGTGGTTGGCGCGTGGCCGCTGCTGGGGTTGCAGAGGTGAGCCTCCCAGAAGGCGTAGTCGAGGAGCCAGGAGGGGAGCGGCTTGAGGTAGATCTGGTCTTCTTTCCACACCAGATGTTCGTTGGGGTTCTCAGTGATGTTTATTGTTCGTTGGAGCAGTCGCTGCCTGTGCAATGGCCGTGCTGGACGAGGCAGACCAGCGAGCCAGAGTCGCGAGTGGATGCGCTGGAGCTTTGGGGTGGCAAGTTGGGTGCCCAGGTAGATTCGGAAGTCCTGCATTGGACGGAGCGTGTCGTGGTAGCCGATATTGCGTTTGGATGTGGGGTTCACCTTGAAGATAAGGAGCGAGGCTGGATGGTGGTGTTGGTGCACAGGAGCGGCTGAGATGTTGTCGGATTTAACCTGGTCATCCTGGGAAACCGAGGGCATTATCTGAAACTTCTC
Source organism: Macrophomina pseudophaseolina (assembly GCA_022204955.1). NCBI lineage: Eukaryota > Fungi > Ascomycota > Dothideomycetes > Botryosphaeriales > Botryosphaeriaceae > Macrophomina > Macrophomina pseudophaseolina. Next base: position 271,109 of record JAJJID010000004.1, on the reverse strand, counting down.
GGAGAACGGTGGCTTTAACATGCTGGTGCTGGGGAGGGACACGATTGACCCTTGGAAGCGTGCTTATTTACGACTTTGCGGGGCTCAGCCCTGTGGCTCAGATCAAGCCTGAGCAGTGAAGAGCGCAGCCGCAGCGCAGCAACGAGAGCGAAGGTGGTGAAGAGGCCATGGCCCGAAGAGACGGCGATTGGATTTGCAGGCAAGGCGCTCTTGTCTGTAGCGAGAAACACCTGAATACGTGGCAGACCAATCAGACCAATCAGTTGTGAGGATGGGCAGCTGAGTATGTGCGCCATATCCCCACTAATGCACAGCATCGCCGCCCGAAAGATGAAGGCGTTAAGGAAGAGTGGTTGAGGCGCCACCAGCAGGCTTCAAGGCTGTTCTGGGCTGGATAGCTTTTTTTATCTACTGCAAATACTCCGTAGGTCTTACAACCTGATACTAGTCTCTGGTCTGGCACGTCACGCGTCAGATACAGGCTTTGGGGGCCGTCGCACATTTCCGGGTAGGCAACCTGATGTTATTGGTGTGCTGAACAGGCACTAATGAAACAATACCGCGGAATTCAAATCCTGGCAATCTTTTGTGGCGTTTGGTAGAGCTACAGGGCCGTCATGCCCTCCTTCATTATTTTTCAATCCTTCCTCCGAAACGAGTGCTTATATTGAATTTATCAGCCGACAATGGAAGTAGGCACAAGCAATTATCGACTATTCATGCCTGAAAAGGCATTCCAATCCAGGCTTTATCCACCCAAATGATATATTGCTACCCTACATCTTGAGTACCAGCCGACCCTTCAGGTGCTTATCCATGTACAACTCCGGGAGTTTCGGAGCATCCTCGAACGCAACGGTCGTAACATAAGACCGGATGCCGTACTTGTCAACCACCGCCAGCATCTCATCAACAAGCTTCTTCGTCGCCACTAAGCTTCCCTTTACCACCAGCTCCTTGAAAACCAGATCAAAGGCGTTGAAGTGGAACCCTTCAACCGGCAGACCAAGAGGAACAACCACTCCATGAGGCTGCAATAGTTTCAAGCTCCACTCTGTCGCCTCCACGTTCTCCGTGCAGACGATAGCCGCAGGCAGAGTGCCACCCTCCCCTGCAAACTGTGCCACTTGCTCGAGAGCATCATTTGCCTTGAAGTCGACACCAACGTCCGCCCTCAAAGCCTTCGGCCCCACTTCCCTTGCCAGTTCCAGGCCTTCAGCGCGATTGTCAATGGCAACGACGGGATGCCCCAGCGCTTTGAGAAACTGAATCGCAAGCTGTCCCAGGCCACCAACGCCGATGACAGCAACCGGCACTGCAGGCTCCAGCTCCATAGCGGCAATGCCTCCCCACACAGTAGCCTGTCAATCGGACATCAGCGCCAGCTCCGCATCACGGATGAGAAGGTGCACTTACACCCGCACACATCAGCGGCGCCGCTTGCTCAAACGGCAGCCCCTCCGGCAACACGGACGTAGCCTCCACGTCCATGACCATGTACTCCGCGAACCCACCATCGTGCGTCAGTCCCGCCATCTCTTTGGTCTCGCAGAACCGCGCGTCCGGCTTGCCACCGTCCACGTGAAAGGTGCGGCACCCGTGGCAGGCGCCGCACGCGTGCTTGAACAGCAGCGTGCCGACGCGCATGCCGTTCTTCCATCCTCGGCGCGTCGCCTCCGGGCCGACCGCGACCACGGTGCCGACGGGCTCGTGCGAGCCGGTGAGGGGGAGCGGGGATTTGTATACGCCCTCGTAGACTTGGTAGTCAGTGTGGCAGAAGCCAGCGGCGCCGATGCGGACGAGGAGGTCATTGGTGCCGATGGTCGGGACGGGGACGGTTTGGAGTTCGTAGGGTTTGTTGAACTGGGTGGTGTTGTGTTAGTGTTTGATAATGGGGAGACTGGCTTGGCGGGCAGAGAATGTACCTCTGTGAGTCGAGCAGCTTTCATCCTAGTGGGGATTGGCCTTGACATGTTGAAGATTGTTCCTGTGGATGTTATCAGTGGAAGTCTAAAAAGCTAGTCAAGAGGAATGGATGCGAAAATGCACATCGACCATTTGAGTTGATGGAAGCGCCTCATATAGTGAGCTCACTATTGCGATCACGAGAAATTCGAAATACAGGAATGGCGCCGAAGCGAGCTGCTTCAGTCGCACCACTGCTGACAGATGCTTTTAGTAAACTTTCGACGAACAGCATGAGATCATACTGTCAGCGCGGGGCTGCCATTATGTGGAACCCCCGCAACCAAACGCTGACAACGTGACGGGCACTAAGCTTGGCTTGCAGCACGCTGACACTTGAAAACTCGATCGCCTCGTCCGCATTTTCTTTCTCTTCGCTTGGCTATACAATCCACCAGTGCTCGTTCGAAACCGACACCAGGGGCAGCAACATGCCGTACGAAGGTCACTGCAACTGCGGGAATATACAAGTTGTCTTGGATAAACAGCCTGAGAAGTCTATTCTATGCCACTGGTGTGTGTACTCTGTGTCATTAAGGCCCTGCCCACTGCTGATAACGCACCTCAATAGCCACAACTGCAGACGGGCTGGCGGATGTGTGTGCCTTGCAGAGTGAAATACCAATAAATCCAACTAACTTCGCTCAGCCTCTTCGGTGAACTATGTAATTGATCCTGGCGAACTCCAACTTAATGATCCGCATGCTTCGCTATCGACATATTTCGACCAAAACACTACAAGTGGCAACACCATAGCTGTAAGTGAAGCATTCAAAAACATTTCCCAGACTTGATAATTTGACTACGAGACTGAATCCAAGACAGCGCAGGTTCTGCGGCTCTTGTGGAAGGTATACTGCCTAAATCGAAGCTTTTGGGCGCGAAAACTGATAATACGCATCAAGTCCGATTACTACCCAGACCCCTCAGTACCCTGACAAGATCATTATTAAAGCTTCGCTATTTGATTCCCTATCGGCCCCGGCTATAGAGGCCTTCACTCAGAGAAGGGAAACATGGATGAAGCCCATTGACGATGCGCAGCAAAAGTAGGCCGTTCGAGTTCGACGCACAGCTTAATCCCACAGTCGCTTTGTGAAGAACCAATTACAAATTCTATACATGACTTCGGACCCAATGTAAGCTCTTGTATGGTTCGGTGCTAATGGTCATTGATGTTGGAGAGTGGACTATCTGCACCGCAACAGTTCTCAACCCGGGAATCTCTAAGGGGAACATAAAGCGGGATAATACAACATACACACTCTTGGCGTGCAGTGTAGCACTTTGCACGATTGGCTAGCGATATTCACAACAGTCAAGTTGCGCATTAGCTTTATATAACAGCCCAAGCCTCATTTAGCATTAAACGTGCCGTCTAAAGGTTTTATATATTACGTAACAAAGGGTATTAATCTACTATACATCGCCTAGACCATGTATGTTCTATATTATATATAAGGTATGCAAACTGCTATGCTTTTATAAGACATATTCTACTATATTAAGGAGGGAGAGAGAAATAGTAAAAGTGAGAGGGATAGTAAAAGCGAGAGACAATTAAGACTAAGAGAGAAATAAGAGCGAGAGTAAGGTCTTGTAGCATGTAAATGTTAGCCAATTACTAGCATAACCGTGCCGTCTTACCTAGGCGGAAATTAAGTAGTACAGGACTAAATTGAGTAGCGGAAGGGCTTAGCTAGGGGTAGGCTATAGTGTTGGGAAGAGTTTAATCTGACAACCCAGTATAATCGAAGAAGGCAAGTCGGCTTGCCTTAGTAGAGGGAGGCCCTAAGGGCTCCTCTTGTATCTATTCTAGCTACTGGGGTAAAACGGTTGTATAAATTGCTTTTTTGCTGAAACAGGAGCGTAATAAGTCTAAAACATAAGTGAATCTAAAACGCTACTGAATATGTTAGACCGAAAAAAAGCACGGCGCCGCACTATGATTCAGTGCGAATTGATTGAATTATGTTCCAACAGAATAAAATCTTCTAACATTTAATTCTCTATACTATCCCAGTTAGGGGAGTATAAATTAGAGGGTTATAAACTACTATACATTTTTCTACATTTAGTAAGCTATATATAAATGGCTTAAAATGTATGAAATTCGATACGCAAGTGTTTGAAGTGACTTATTGCACGCCAAGCGTGTGCATGTTGTTTCTTCCCCTTCGGCGATATAAGGACCTCTTGTAGGCGATGTTGGATCTGGATGATTCCAATCGGCTCTTTGCCACAAAGGCTTCAGAAATATGCGCCATCCCATTTAGCATGTGGTTGAGGCTGGCCATACACATATTGTAGTATTCTGAAGCCTGTCTCGCGAATTGACATGAACAGGAGGACGGTCATGAACGCGGCGGTGAACTAACATCTGTATCTCGCCGACATACTGATTACCGACCGCAAGATCGACCTCATCGCACGTTAAGGATATGGCAGTGCATTAATTGTTTTTACCCGGCTGCATGGAAAGGGTAGCAGGGTCTAGATGGGATGCTTCTCCGGCTGCCAAAGCTTGAAGCGGATACGCGACTAGATGAATATGGGCACGCAAAGCGCGGCTTCAAAGCGCCATCAAAGGCCAAGAATGTCGCTGAGACATCTATCAAGGATGCCGGGATTTAGCAACGCAGCAGGATTCTTTTCGCCATGACGCCAATGACTTGTGCCGTGGAAATGTTTATCAGGATACTACAAAATGCACGCTGAAAGTATATATACAATGTAAGAAATGGCTAGGATACCAATAGGGGATATAGTTGGTTGAAGCAGGCAAGTACCGGGGGCAGGGTTTGTTGAAGTTCGTTAGGCCGCACGTAGTATCCACCCAGAATGGAATGCCGGATTGGGCTTAGTCCCACCTCACCTGTATATAGTCTCTGCTAGCTGTGAGCCCCTTAGAGGGTAAATCGATTATGGTTTCAACAGGGTTAGCGGTGTGTATCTTGCATCGCAAGTGTGCAAAGTGCTACATTGCACGCCAAGAAGGGAAATCTTTTTTTTTTTGAATTTGGTGCGCTGCCTCTTCCGGTTTAGCGTTTCTTTGCGGGCATCGCCTCCTTCTCTCCTCACTGTGACATCCCACGGGCGCCCCGGCAAAAGAGTGACTCGTTGCGCACAAATAGGCACGCTTTTAATACAGTTGGCACCCTGGCGCTAAGTGTTGCCAACGGTAACGGAAGAGGCGTCCTTTGTACATACAATCCGCACCCCGGCTATGCGCTAGCGTCGTGGCTCCGTCAACAATTCGAGTTATTTATTTCTTCCTCCCTCCTTTCTTCCTTCCCTCCCTTCCTCTTACCTCTCACTTAAAACACCGTTCACGGCCGAAGAAGGTATTAAATAAGGTCTGGTTTATACGCTAAAAAAAAAATCTTCCACGTGCGGAAAATATATAGTTATAGTAGTAAAAGCTTAGCACCTTTCTTTTGAAGAATCACGCTCAACCTTACGGTTCTCTATTTTCTACTTTCTGATAAGTTTAACACTATATAATTAACGCGCTAACCATCGGTACGTTTGTTTATACGAGCGGCGACGCGTCTGTTTTAGGACTAGTACACTATTTATACGAGTCATATAAGGCGTGCGGTATAGGAAAAGAGTGGTTTTTTCATTCCCGTTAGCAGCCCTTACCGCCGGGGTGTCAACGGTATTAAAAGAGTGCCTATTTATGCGCAAAGAGTCACTCTTTTGCCGAGGGTGCTATCCGTATGGAACATTATTTGCTACCTAACATCAACCGACCGAATGTTAAAGTGTACATACTAGGGTAAAGAAGATAGATGTCTGCGCAGACCTCCGAACCACTATATATCCGGCGCACGAAGGACAAGCATGGACTATGCATACTCTGCCCTTACAACATCATACCGTCTTCCCCCATAAACCAGCCGGTATTCGGTCGTTGCTGACTCGCATTTCATTTCAATGTCGAAGTCTAGCTTGTAGTACTCTTGGTTGTTGTTACCAAACTCTCGGTTGAACTCATGTTCAGGTATGCGGTTTAAGTCTGCGGTAACCTCTACAAGTTCGCTGACCTCTGCTTGCCTATTAACCTCGTTTCTTCTCTTAATGATTCTGCAAGCTCATGAAGGGATACATACGGTCATCTTTGTGCAGAGGGGCCTTTTCACTTTGCGAACAGTAAATTTTGACGCAAACTTTCTGAGGACGGCCGTCGGAAACCTTCTGCTCATAGTAAAATGGTATCAGCTGCGGCTTGGAAGACACAATTGGCTCCTCCTGAAAAAAATTACAATTTATCAGCAAAAATCCAGAATCTGAGAATGCCGGTGATAGACCTTGCGCATGAACCACTTCATAACCCAAGCCTTATTGTCACCCGTAAAGCCGTCGAGGACTCTATATGGTTTTGCTTGTCAGCGTCTGACTATCACAGAGGACAAGCAAGGATCGAACGTACTGTCGGCGCCTGTCATGCTTGGCTGGGTCGTAACTATCCAGCGCCTCCGTTCCGTAGTGCTTTCTGGCCCTCCTGGACTCAATTCGAAAGTGTGTTCTATGCAATGAGTACTCAAGCCCATAGAGGGCAGCCCCCCTCACCACAGCACACAGTCTATGTGGTTAGTCAGCCGGCCACAATTTCTGCCTTCTACGTCACATCTACTTACGGATCCATGCTTTTCTTGATTTTGACGTCTGGGCCGACAGCGCGTTGCAAAGTCTCTCGCAGGTACACGTTTTGTCCGAAACCTCCCACCAAAAAGACCGTTTTTGCTTTTTTGGCCGTCCCCGCGATCTGATCGTTGACGAGAGTTATGATTTCCTTGACGACGGGCCGGAAAATGCTTTCCATGTCCTGTTGAGTGAGTCGCAGTGTTCCGCGAGTAATGCTTTTCTCGGGAAGCTCCCAGAATCGAGGTATCTCGATCACGTAGTGGCGCTGAGAGCGCCCTGTTGTTAGTTGAAACGTCGTCTTCACCCGATCAAAGTCGTTCACGGCGCGGGAGAGCACGTCTTCGTGCCATTCCGGTTCGTCGCCGAGATGGCGTTTCAGCCACTCGGCGAATATGCGGTTGAGGAACGTGCTCCCACATTTTCCTCCCGATCCAGAAGTGGCTTCTTTCACGACGGGATGCGGGTACAGCTGCGTGATTGTGTAGGAGATGAGGTCTACAGTTCTGCATGGAACGTCAGTGGCGAGTCGTCTCTGGCGAGACACGGGGAGGAGACATACCCGCCACCTGCGTCGCAGATGACGAAAGTGTCATTGACCTCCAGGTCAGGAGTCTGCCCGGGCTTGGTCCTCTCCTTAAGCTCGTGCATTGCCGCCGCTTCAGGTTCAGTGACGACTTGGATACTTTGTGGCTGCTCTCCCATCCCCGCCCTACTGGCAAGCGTGCGCATGGTATCTTTGGCCTTATCCGTCCAGATTGCGGGGATTGTGATGATGTATTTGATTGACTTTTGGCGTTTGTTAATGACCTTAGCACGCAGAAGAGCTGCATCAAGCTCCTTCTCGGCGTGCCTCCTGAGCGCAGTCAAGTAGTCCACGATCATTTTTTCGGAATCTAGAACATCGGCTTGAGCTGTCACAAACGAGGGATATTTTTCTGTGAGCTTAGATTCGTTGTACGTTAACGGTTCAAGACCAAGCTTGAACCATTCGTACTTAGGCAGGTGGTGCGGGATGTCGGATCCCCACAAGATGTCCCCATTCTCTTCATATCGAATTGTTCTAGTGCGGTTGAGTTACGAAGGGCCACTTTTGGGAGTACCTGGGGCGACTTACGTTGCAGTTTTCTCGTCAGTGCGTCCTGACGGCCATTGGTTGATGATGCGTATCTCAGGTGTCTATGTGCACGCGAATTTTAGGCACTGTTTCTGTCCTGGAGCACCGGAGAACTGACTCCCGACGTGGACGCCCACGCCAATCCTGAAAAAGTTGTTCCTAGCACATCACTTAGCAATGACCATGCTGTAGCGGCTAGTCGTATTACCAAAATCGACGGCTATGAGGTACTGGTTGGAGAGCCTCAAGTTAAACAGATTGGCAAAGAGATCGGTGCGGCCGTAGTCCATGTTTTGGATGGCGTTGGCGTCTGAGAGGCATCGGCAAGCGTCAGCGTTCAAAATGCGGAATGGGATGGCAAGAGCGCGGAGCGTGAAGATAAGGCTGCGCGCACAATGCCACTTTCCGTCGATTTGGGCTAGGCCACGCCACGGTGAGGGACGGTCACGAGAAAGCTGCAGGCAAAAGGCTGCATTGCAAAGCACAGCCCCAATTGGTACACCAGGCAGCATCTACAATACTTGCGAACACGATTGACTGCATCGGAGCCCGCTAAGGTTCCCAATCAATTGCTTCGACTTCTCAGCACAGGCGCATACCACCCCGCAACCATGACGATTGCGGGCCAGGCCGTGGAACACGTGTTAAGATCATCGCCAAATGCATTTGAGCCCATTCCGATCCCTGGCAGCGATCCGGCCGCCCGGACCTCTAAGAACACATGAAACCATCCACAGCCGCCTTGTGCTCCGTCAGAGGCCGCCCCACTGCTCCCTGAAGGAAGGCGGGGATGGCAACGTGGACTGTCTGACCTGCCTTTGTGTCAAGGACGGACGTGCAACCTTCCCTGAGGGCTGTGTCGATGCTGTACGTGAATTCGGCCATGCGGGCTTCGCGGGTTCTGCATATGAACGCGTCCTGGAGGCCTGGCGGCCGTCTCATCACGCACGTGAATGTTACCCGGCTGTCTGCCGTAAGCATTAGAAACAAGGATGATCTATCGTTCATCCATCGTCTGCGGCTTGGGCTCATCTTACTCATTGGAATTGTCTGGCAGTCCAGTCACGACTGGTGGACATGTTGTTTGCGGAGGAGATTCGCGGATGTCAGACCCTTCCTCCTCCGACGGAGGAAAGTTGGAGGCTGTGTGATAGCATCGGTGTAATAACCAGCCAATGAAAATAATAAGCAAGAGAAGAATGACAATGATTACTGCGACGACATCATTTTTCTTTGTCATCGTGGCCCGGTCGAGTGTACCGGTTCGAGAAGGCTGGCTTTCACCGCAGGGCCTACAACGCCCAATGGCGTCTCAAAGGTAAGCTCCTAGAGCGACTTTTCGTGGAGAATTGGAGGTAGAGGCGGCGTGTAGAAAATTGGCTATCGGAGAAATCAACACTTAAGTAGTACACGATATCAATGATTACCCACTGATCCGTACGTGGCCTCGAATCACCAGGATCGTCACGGTAATACTTTAGGGTGGACTTGACCACTTATCAGCCAGCAATGCACCAATGGCCACCCTGCAAAGACAACCTCTCGCATGCGAATGCATACATGGGTTTTCGTCTCCGCGCAAGCACGCTCCCGAGGCTACAGGGGGGCTGCGGTGTGGCTTCATCCGAGCCAAACTCGGCACACTCTGCATAACCGAGTATTTCCCAACAACAACTATGACCCCGCAATATTCATACGTCCAGAGGCTTACCTTGTTTTTATTCTCCTGTATCTTTGCTGCTTTTTAACTTGAATGGCTTTTGCGCACAGACATGGCGGACTCAACCGCATCACATAACCCAGGACAAGAGGATCTCAGCCACTCCGACGAACAGGTTAACGGCTCCACCGGCCAAATTTTTACCGGATCGACTTCTCCAGAGCCTGGCGGCCTCCATCACGAGTCCCGGGTCTCCAATTCTCATTCATTAGCTCTCGCGCAAATCGATTTAGCGCGACCAATCATTGATGACCTTCAGTCGGAGAACGACCGCCTTCGACAGCAAAATAGGGCCTTAGAAGATGAAGTTGCCCAATACCAGGTGGTCCGTCTGCGGGATCTTCCCGAAGATCACATTACTGATGCCACCGCTCAAAGGCTGTACGAAGGAATCCAAGACGCCATTGAACAGTGGGTCTACAATGTAACGGCGAAGTCGTCCGCAACAGATTGGTTGAGCAAGTACGAAAAGCAACTGCGGACTTTGAAGCAAGACCATGCAGCAGGCAGAGCACCAGCAGTCTTCGAATTCATGCCCGTGTACTTCAGAGATGCAAGGGCGTACGAAGCTTCGCAGTCAATCGACTATTTCTTCCTGTCATGGTTTATCGCTCATAGCCTTGCCGTGTACGTCTTCAACGCTCGGTATCCCATTGGCATTGACAGCAAACAAACGGAATTCTTGAATTACGCTATTGCAGGAATGCAACGCTTGGCGCGTCATTATGGTACGTATGGCGCGGCTTTATCGGAATTCTGATGGTACTCTAACGTGTTGGAACAGACGATGATTACATAGACAAATGGAGGACTCAGACACTGACCATCCTCATGGACCACCCTCTGTTTGCCGAGAACTACAACCATTTTTTCAACGACATATACGGGACAATCCGTCACCACTTACTCCAATGGCTGCCGATGGAAGAGGTGTTTAAAGAGTACGAAGAAGAATTGAGAGAGGGTATTTTTCAGGAGGCGGTAATACTACAGCAGAAGCTAGGTCTTGCAGCGGACGACTACGAAGTCGTAATGGGCATTCCCAACACTATCTCCGCCAAAAATCAAGGAGCTACCTACCGTAACATAAAAACGTTTAGACCAATTGACGGCCAGGAGGTTCGCCAAGTCTTTGGCTCTCTTTTTCCCTCGTTGTGTCGCATTGATTCCCGAGAAGAATCCCACCAAATAACAAAGCCAGTCTTCATTGCTGGACCGGCGCCAATTCAGTCTCCGCAGCGATCGCCAGAGCCAAGGACAAGAGTTCGTAGTGGGGAATCAGGAAAAACATCCCCTGAGCCTACCAAGAAGAGCAACGACAGGTCATCGGGGTCAACGCACAAAAGCACCGGTCCCGATCGCGACAACAGCCCGAAAAGGCTTTTAGGGCTTAGTAAAATCATTGGACGAAGGGGCTCGAGTACTCATTGAGTCAAATTCTACCTCTCTCGAACCTCAGTAACGCCTGCACCAACCGATTTGGAGTGAAACATTACTCAGGCCTATATTTCATTCTAAACAGCCCTTCTTTCCAATTTCTCTGGTTTATTGGTTGCCATCTAGATCGTGTATGGGCGCTCGGAAGAACAGCAACATTCTGCCGCCATTACTACTAGTTCCCCTTGTAGGACAAGAGTTGTTTGAGCTCAGTGGTTATTCCTTAGAGTGCCTTGGTGAGACTGTAAGCTATCTAACGGGGGCCAAAAGGCGCTCTAATACATTCGTTCATTCTCATTTGGGCTGCCTAGTGCTACACGCATGCTCGGATTCAAGAAAAAGTAACAGACTAAGATTTACTCAGCCACGAAGGTGTCACATTGAAGCCTAAGACCTATAATTCATTACCAAAACCCTTGAATGCACTTTTTAGAAATATCCTCCACCACCTACACGGACGTGAGGGGACGGGAATATAAGAAGCCCCTTAGCAATATCGAGTAAGTGAACGTGTTGCGTCATTTGCTCCATTCCAAAGCTACTTAATTGGTGGAAGGGTTTGCGTGAAAATTAAATAATAATCGGTAAGAGAGCCTTTTTTTTTAAACCTCTCCAAGACCTTGTTGACGTTGTTCTTAGTCGAAGGTGAATGATTTCTCTTCACTGTCCCAATCTTTCCTACGTCATTGAGGCGTAGTCGGTAATGCTAGGATGAGAACTTATATTTGGCTCTTTGCGCCGCCTCCGGACAGCTATGATAGACTTCTTTTACTTCTCTTTTTTTTTGGCCCAAAAAGAAAAAAATTAATTGGACGATCAGTGACGATTGTTCTCAATGGTACTATAAAAGGCCCTGAAGTGCTCACTGGCTAGTGATGCGATCCAGAAGAGGTGGAGTAGGTGGAGAGATAGAACTGTGCACGGACAAGAGAGAATTCTTTCGATAAGATGCCTTTAAGAGCTGCATGCGAAGGATGGTGCTTGGCGACTCCACGGTACAGCTACTTGGTGGGCTCGGCCGTCTAGTTGTAGCCGGGGCGCCATTCTTCGCGCTTGCAGGGTCACCTTGGCGTACCCGGTCGCACCGCGTACCAAACTGCGCGCCCTCAACACCAATCGCGGCTAGGCAGAGCCGTTCTTTGGCTGCGTGTTCAGCCAATGGCAAGTCGTAATGCGACAACCCCTGCAAATAATGCAACAAAATGATCCGGAAAGGGGTATCATTGTCACAAGACACAGTTATATAGGTAAATGGAGGCGAGTCAACAGCAGAGAAGATAGTAGCGAAGCACAGAGTCAGCGGAGTGTCTTTAGATGGAGCGTACGCTGTGGCCAACACATATGACTATGAATGGCGGATAGAGCTAGTTCAGAGGGCGCACGGAGTAGTGAGCACTCGGGTCCACTTTACCCGTTTTGGCATCCCTAAAACTGAATGCGGAGGTTTCTGTATATCCGCGGAATTGTTCTGATGAGCTTAAATTCCTCCATTTGTGCGCATCTGGGTCCTTGAGGAGCTGCAGCGTTTTTTTTTTTTTTTTTTTGCACGGAACGTGCAAAAGCGTATAATCCAGCATTGTTGAGATCAATGGTTTTCTGAGCGATGTTGTGCACGAATGGATTAACGCTGACGTGGGCCAAGAGCGGCGCCGTTAGACACTGCTCGTCAACGCCAGCACTAACTCTGAGTATGAATTGAGTTATGCTTCCAATAGTTTCAACTCAAGGTATGCTTGTCAGTCCATGGATAAGCTTCAGAAAGTCTAGAATTATGATCTCATCCTGACCCCGCAAACTTTACTTTAATACCACAACCTCCCTCTAGTCTCGACATTTGACAATCGACACTTGTTTGCAAATCAAGAACATAGATAATACCAGCGTGTCCTTGGCTTTGCTCGTACATTCCACCTCAAAATGACCACTGTAGGTCGATCACTCTTTCCCACAATCCAAACCACAAAAACCGAACTACTGACGCCGCCACAGAGCCGTGACATTGTCCTCTACATCATCGCTATCTTTCTGCCCCCCGTTGCCGTCGCAGCCAAGCGCGGCTGCAGCGGCCAGGTGCTGATCAATATCTTCCTTGACTTGATGGGCTGGATTCCTGGAATATTGCGTCAGTACCTCCTACAATTTTTTCAAGCGTCATCTCCAATGGTCCCTTTCTCCTCTGCTGACATACAATCACAGATGCTTGGTACATCATAGCTTCTACGCCTGATCGCCGAAAATACAGGGGGTCATATTACCATGAGCCGTATGAGGTGCGGGAGAGACGTGCTAGGCGCAAGTATTGATGGATCAACTGCTTTTAGCAGAGTTTCAAGTATGTTCGGAGGACGAGACGTTAAGCACATTCAGTTGCTGCTGATGAAGGAAATAAATATCATTCAGCCACACCTGTCTCTCTGTTTGAGGTGGATCTGCGAATAAATTCTATACCACCCCCCCAACCCATTCACACGTCATGACACCCATCTTCCTTCCTTGTAGGGCCGCCTTGCGAGTACCGCCCAAACACAAGCTCTCCAATCAAGATTCCACCGAGCACAGCAAAGAACACTCCCACATTGAACGTCATCACTGCCAGCATCCTGTCGAACCGCAATCAGCCTCGAACCCTCGCAGCGGACGCCAAGCTACTCACAGAAGATACCCAAGCGCAGCTCTAACAAACTCCAGCAACGCGCGCACGCCATCCGTCCTCCAGCACCACGCTCCACTCGGCCCCCAGAAAGCGCTCCTCCTGCCGCCGCTCTGGGTTTGCAGATGCGCTCCGACAGGCAACCGCGGCGACAGTGGCTCTTTTTCCTCATGTGTGCCGCCGTCCTCGTCGGCAGCATACTTCTCCCGCCGCGCGCGGCCCCACCTTCTCTTCTCGCGCCCGCCGCCCGCCGCCACAGCAGCAGCAGCAAAGGAACTCTCATCGCTTTCGCCGTATGCATGCCGCTCGAGCCTGGCCTTCTCGATCTGGATGCGGAGCGAGCCCAGGAAGCGTTGGAAGACGCTGAGGACGAAGAGCAGGATGATTGCGCCGACGTACGCGCCTGGGGAGGTTGTTGTCCATCCGTCGAAGAGCAGGGTTACGCGGGTGCCGGTCGAGAAGGTCATACCCATGGGCATGCCGGCCATGGTTCCGGGGCTCATGGCTGGGGCGTTGGGTGTTGAGGTGGGTTGCATTGATCCCGTGGTGGCGGCGGTGGTGGTGGCACTGCTCGCCGGCGCGCCCATGGCCATGGTCATGATCATCGCTGCTGCCGCGAGGTGGAATAGCGTGTGCGACCCGGGGGGGGGCTCCCTGTGCTGAAAAATGTTGTGGAAAAAATATCAGGAGAAGAAAGCGGGAGCTTTTCAGCGGAGAACGGTGCACCGTATCACGCGGAGTTTCTATTGAGCAAGTTTGCGACAGTTGGAGCACGTAACGTAAGCCCGCTCTCGCCAGGCTCCACCAACAAAGCCACAAAGCTATTACGAGGCTGGTAGACGGCGATTCGGCCAGGTATTATTATGGTCCTGGCTTGGAACTTGCGGTATTTGCACCAAGAAGGTCGTTGTGACCGACCGGCCCAACTGCTATTGGTCGTGTCGCCCGCAGTGTGGAACCACTTCCATATGACCTCCCAAAAATTGAACTCCAAAAACATGTGGCGCGTGCATGATGGAAGCTTTGTGGCACACATGACAGGTAATCCTTCCTATCCGAGGTTTTCAGGTGCATAGATGCTGTCGTTCGCAACACCAGTGTCACTCAGGGCGCAATATAATACTCTGAAACATTAATCTGTCCCAGTAATAGCCACAAAGCGGTTTCGCTATTCTGTACTCTTTCTTTCCTCCCCTTAGCAATATCCTTTCCTCCTTCTCCTTCTCAATACAAGGCTAGAGAAGCTAGCTTTTTCAAAGTAGTAAGTTCTTCTGTTCTACCTCTTTAACCTTATTATATTAGAAGCGACGATTAACTACGCGTTAAAGAATGCTAGCTAGAGTAATGACGCGTTATTTTAGCTATAAGACAGCGGGCGAGTTAGGTAGATGGTCTATATTAAAAACCTTTACATTTCGAATTCTATATGTATGGCATATAATAACTAGCTAAAAGTTACAAAATACTGCATGCCTAAAACACCAAGGAGACAACGCTCTAAAATAGCTATTACGGTCCTCCATCTTTAGTATTATATAAAAATTCAAGATTATTAGAATGCATAATACTAAATTCGAATATTATAATTAAAATAACTGAGTACTAAGAAAGATGCAGAAAGGCAGATGATTATATATACTAGAAAAGAGTATTATTAGGTATAGGAAAGAAAGCGTGCGAAATGGCGACACCTATAGGGGCAGCTTCGTGTTTGAGCGTATTTTATTGCGCCCCGAGTGACGCTGGTTTTTCAAAGGACTGTAAGTAAGCTGACTGGGCGTGCTGTGGTGATTGTGGCGACCAAAGATAAGGAGTGGCGTTTCTCATCGCGGGAATAGGAGTAAATGGAACGATGCCATGTTCGTAACTTTGAGCACCAAAGAAGAGATCATTGCGCCCACATTGAAATTTAATCAAAGAAAAATCTCCAAAGTCACGAGAGGGTCGAGGAGGTGAGATGGTCGGAAGTAATTAGTAATGTAGAATCCCTCTTATGGTATTGCTTCAGGATGACTCCTCTACAATATACATATGAAATATCATATATATCGAGCGTTTAAGCCTTTTGACATCCATTAGCGTATGCAAGGTCAGCCCTCACACTTTTCTTTCATGGATAGCGCTAAGAACAAAATTTAATCCTGGATCATGTCCAGTGGGTATTACAAAAGATCGCAAGGAAAGACAAGCGCATAGGCAACACGACAAGGACACACAAAGGAAATTGGCAGACAGAGGCCAGAGCAGTAACACAAGGAAAAAGCGCAGCGGCGTTGGGCGAGTATGATGATGATGATGGGGAATATTGCTTCTCAATACACTTTCTTCAACTTTCTACTTCCACACCTGCTCTCTCGTTTTCCTCCGCTCTCCTACAATCAAACAAGCCTCTCCAAGGTATATATATACAGTTCCGAACACAAGATAAAAAGCTAAAACATCACGCAAGAAAATCCGTCAAGAAATAATTCCCATCACTCTCTCTCAATCCCTCTACAACAGCGCGATAGCAGCAGCAGCGAACATCAGTCCACCGGCCATCTCAACACGGCCGGCCGCACCGGTCCACTGGGTGGGCGGGGCAGAGCCAGTCGGGGTGGTTCCGGACGGGGTGGTGCTGGCGGTGCTGTGTTCGGGGAC
This sequence comes from Macrophomina pseudophaseolina, assembly GCA_022204955.1. NCBI lineage: Eukaryota > Fungi > Ascomycota > Dothideomycetes > Botryosphaeriales > Botryosphaeriaceae > Macrophomina > Macrophomina pseudophaseolina. The sequence goes on along the minus strand of JAJJID010000004.1, from coordinate 254,933 downwards.
GCTGCCGTCAACGCCCGAGGTGGCCCACGGGGGGCTGGGGATGCTGTAGGTCACGGTGCCGTTGTTGGGGCGCGGGGGCACGCCGGCGGAGGGGGCGGTCGGCGGGGGCACGATCACGGAGCCGGAGAACTGCGGCTTGCTGGGGGTCTGGACGGCCGGGGGGACCGACTCGGCAGAGACGGGCTTGTCGGGGGTGCCGGAGGCGGGGGCGGAGGGAGTGCCAGCAGCGGGGACGGAAGGAGTGCCAGCGGCGGGGACAGAGGGAGTGCCAGCGGCGGGGACAGAGGGAGTGCCAGAGGCGGAGCCAGTGGGCTTGGCGGGGGTGGCAGAGACGGGGATGGTCTGGGTCAGGGTGATGCCGGAAGTGATCTTGGTAGTGATGTAGTAGTTGGTCGGGGTGGCGGGCTTGGAGCTGCCGGGGCAGTTGTTGACCTCAGGGCCGCACGAGGTGACGGTGATGACCTGGGTGGTCATGACGACGGTGGGGCCAGCAGGAGGAGCGGAGACGGGGCCGGAGGGAGTGACCGACTCAGCAGAGGCCGGCGGCTGCGAGGACGAAGCGGGCTGGGAGACGACCGGGGGAACGGAGGCAGAGCCAGCGGGCTGGGAGACCGCAGGGGGGATGGAAGCAGAGGCGGGCTGCGAAGGCTGGCCGGCAACGGGGCTGCTGGGCTTGACGGGGACAACCGGAACAGACGAGGTCTTGACAACGGTGGAGCTGGCGGGGCAGTCGGTCACATCAGCGGCGCACTGGGTGATGGTGTGAACCTCAGTGGTGTAGGAAGTCGAGTGGTAGGTGGTGGTCTCCTCGCCGGCCGGAGGAGCAGTGGAAGCAGGGGCCGAAGGAGCGGGAGCGTTGCCATCGACCTTGCTCGAAGCAGGAACAGACGAGGCGGGAGCGCTGGAGGCCGGGACAGAGGGGACGCCGGAAGCAGGAGCGGAGGGAACACCCGAAGCTGGGGCAGAGGACACGCCAGAAGCCGGGGCAGAAGGAGCCGGGGCAGAGGGAGCGGGGCCCGAAGAGGCCGGGGCAGAGGGAACACCAGAGGCCGGGGCGGAGGGAACGCCAGAGGCCGGGGCAGAAGGAGCAGGGACCGAGGTGGCCGGGGCAGAGCTGCCAGGGCCAGCCGGGACGGAACCGCTGCCGGTCTGAGTAGCGGTGACCGGGCAGATGGTGGTGTAGTCAGGGACGATCTCAGTCACGACGTGCTCGTGGGTCTTTTCGGAGGCCGGGCAGTCGGTGACGGTGGGAGCGCAGGAAGTGATGGTGTTCACCTTGGTAGCGTAGACGGTCGAGACGGTCGAGGCCGGGGTGGCAGCACCCTCATCAGAGCCATCAACGGCGGAAGAGGGCACAGGGGTGTACACAGGGGTGTCAACGGCAACGGAGGGAGTGCCGACGGGAGTGTAGACCGGAGTGTCAACCGCGACAGAGGGAGTGTCGACGGGGGTGTAGACGGGGGTGTCAACGGCAACCGAGGGGGTAGAGACGGGGGTGAAGACGGGCGTGTCAACAGCCACGGAGGGGGTCTCAGCCGGGGTCTCAGCCGGGGTCTCGACGGGGGTGTCAACGGCAACGGTGGGAGTGTTGGCCGGAGTCACAGCGGGAGTAGGGGTAGAGCTGAAGATGGTGGTGGCGCTCGACGAGACGCTGCCGATCGCGACGTTGGTGTTGGCGCAGTTGCCGGAGGCCTTGGCGCTCTCGATGCAAGAGCAAGACTCGTCCCAGGTGCTGCCGAAGAGAGTGAGGTCGATGTCAAGGCAGGCGTTGAGGGGAACCAGGTCAACGCAGGCATCGACGCGGGCCTTCAGGAAGACGGAGTTCTGGCAACGGCACTCGGGAGTGTCGTTGACGCAGACCTCAGCCAGAGCCTTCAGGAAGCACTGGTCACGGCAGCCACCGGGGGAGGAGGGAACGTTGCAGGTAACGCCGCAAGTGGTGGTGGTGGCGGGAGCGCTGGCGGTGGAAGAGGAGGAACCACCGATGTTGAGGGCGGCGTCGACGTTAGCAAGGCCGAGGACGTTGGCACCAACGTTGGCGTTGAGGAGGGGAGAGGCTGCCGAGCTCGCGATGAGCATGGCAGCCGCGAAAGAACCGCGGTAAGCCATTACGGATTAGAGGTTGCGTATTAGAAAATTAATGAGTGTAAGTACAAAAGCGCAAACCCAATTCGTGAAACGAGTGACGAGGTTGGGAGAAGAAAAGGGAAGGCTGCGTTTGCCGTGAGGGGGTGAGGAGGAAAGAGAGCAGCCAAGCGAAGGAGCAGGCGGTAGATATACACAGCGTGAAGGGAGAAGACGATCACTTGGGGATGGGCCTCGAGCGCGGCCAAGCCGTCACTTGTCGATAGCCCTACGAGACGCTGGACCTGAATCCGGCAAGGCCCGCGATGGCACCGGCTTGGCCTGCCTGTTCCTGCCGCGCAGCAGAAGGCGTAATTGCTGCCGTTGGCAGGCCCAGACTTGTTGTCGCAAAAGGCAAAGGCGAGGCTCTTTCGGGAGAGCAGAAGAGCGCGTGTTTCCGCATGAGGCGTAGGGTCGGGCAACGGGCCGCCAAACGCACCATCCCAGGCCTTGCCATTGGCTGGCAGCGCTCAGGGGAGAGGCCGATCGCAGACGGCGCGGGGCAGCATGATGACAGTGGTGGTGGAGAAGGTGGAGGAGGGGTTGGCCGGCGGCCAGGAAAACCCGCACCGAAATTTCGGGCACACGAGCCACGCGCTCTCGAGCCTCATCTGCGCGCCTCCACCGGCCAAATGACACGCCCCGCTTCGGGACTAAGCCAATATCTGCCCCTTTGCCGCTTGCTGCTCTGCGCGGCAGTCGACGCGGCTCCAGCCATGGAGGCTCATGAACATCCGCCGCGCCCGCTAGCCCCTCGCCCCTTTTCTTGACTCGTACCCACCGCTCTCGTATCCTCTAATGATCCGGAACCCCCCAAGAGGTCTCACTGCGCCTGCCGCCGCTCGCAACTCCCTTGCTGCCGTCACCATTGCTGCCGACACCTGCTCTGCTTGCTCCATCAGCCGCTGCTCAGGCCAGGCTGCCATCGCGATGATCAGCAGAGGCTCATTTTTCTAAAAATGTCGACCTTCCCGATGGACACGCTGAGCTTGGCCGCGGCCTGCCCTGCACAGTCGGCGTACAGCCGCATCGCGGCCGCGTGACGACCAATCCATCGACGCGGCTTCGACTTCCCAGCTGCTCTTGGACTTCCAAGCACGCCGCTGTCTTGCCAACGTTTTCTCATCCGATGTGGCGTTCCATGTCATTTCCCAACGTCGAAACTGACAGTGTCCTTCGCGTGCCCACGCGGCGTCCGAGTCGTCGTGCAGACAAAGTTCAACGGTCTGGATGGTGGCGCAGAGACATCGTGTTTTGCCTTACTCAGCGTCCTGGTGCATGTCGCGGATGTCTCGGGGGAAAAGATGGATGGCACCTCTGCGTCGGCATTCCCACTCTTATGTCCCCTGTGCCGCACACTTCTCCAGTTACGTGTCGGCGCTTCCGGGTGCTCACATGCTCTCGTCCCGACCCGCTCTCGTGTTCAACCTGTTTGTGACAAGGTTTCCGTCTCGCAACTCGCCGGCAGCGTCTTGGCATGTGGCTGAGGTGCCTTAGGGCTGCTAAATACGATCTCTCAGGTCCGCTCCAGGTTCAGATCTTCACTCTTCTCAGCCGGCGCCGCCGCTGATTCGCCCGTTCAGGAAACTCTAATCCCGAAACTTCACTTGGTTCCTCGCGATTCAAGCCTGCCGTGCCGTTGATGTCATGCTTCACGCCAGCCGTTCCCAGGCATCCCGATCTAAACGAGGCCCATCATTGGCATCTGCATCCACTAAACGCTGTCATGCCCTCAGCCCTGCCGTTTCACACCGCTGCTTGGGGCACCCGATGGACGTTATAGCGGGCAGTGCGCCACCAAAGACCCCATTTGCGCTCCTTGCCTGGTGAATTCTCAGCCCTACGTGCCCGTACTGCCATCTTTTGGCGTTTCAGCCCTACCAACCGACTTATTTTTGTAATGTGGCTGTGACTGAGGCGCTCGCCATACATGTAAGGCTCAACAGCCACACTAGACGCCTTACTCTGACCAAACCAAGGCACTCTCTCTTCGTGGCTTGAAGCTACCTGTGGCTGTCGCCGACTTACCGACCACTGTCCTTCTTTTCACCGTTGCCCTTAGCCAACCAAGATGCCTTCCATCGGCACGCTCGCTCTGCGGAGGTCAAACTCGCCATCTCCTCCAGCCACCGTTCCTTCTCCCATCACCGTTCCCAAACGGGTGTGGCCCAAGCCCACCGCCACAACTGCTTTCGCTTATGAGCCTCGACCATCTACGAGCTCAACCACCAGCTCTTTCAGTTCTTCTAGCCCTCCGTTCGGCTCTCCAAGCTCTCCCATCGGCACCAAGACTCTAAAGAAGCAGTCCTCATGGACTTCGAGGTCTTCTACCAGCAGCACCACCGCCAACCATCGACTCCGCACGACCGTTCTCCACATTCCAGACACCGGTGCGAAACGTAGCATCGACGGTGAGAGCGCCCCCTCGCCAGGTGGCTACGACAAATGGGGCGGGTTCAGTTTCGACTTCGCGCATTCTTCCCCGAAGGGATTCTACGTGCAATCGATTGCGGAGTTCCTCGGTGATGGCATGCCTGTTGGGAATAAGCGCTGAAGCACCGATCGCCGCGCCGCATGAACATACTACTTCTTCGCCTGGAAATTGGGGATCCGGGGGCAAAAGCAAAGGCCACTATGGAGTTATGCCCCCGCGGATGTTCGAACCCTCATCTTCCATGCTGAGCCTCACCTCCGGGACTCTGGTAGTCCTGGGTTGCAATGCCATGCCAGGGGCCAGCACCAAGCTCATTACGACTCGCCGGCGAGGCTACCGATTGACTATTGGATATGCTGGCGTACGCATGATATGAAGCCTACTATGCATGAGCGTCACCGCACCGACCACCAACACCATCTTCCCCAGTCTGCAGAAGGCGCACTTTTTTGGCATCCTCCGCTCGACGCTCTGGCAACTATTGTATTGCACGACGATCGCGCGGCACCGCTCTCACCATCGCCTACTTCCTACGTCAATTTGTTAATTTCTCTTGTTGCGGTTAAGAAGCGATACCACCGTGGTATTTCAGGCGTGCGATACTTTTCTCGCCGCCTCGCAGATCCCACTTAAAGGAAAGGGGGATACACTTTAGCTCTGCACACCGCATTCATGCGCGGCGCGGCGCACCTCCTCCGCCGCGGACGTTCTTTCTTTTCCTGTCTTTTGTCTGATGGCATCACTATCTTTAAATCACACGTGCCTCTGCTTTTCTCCTACTCGATTATAATTCTGCCGAATGCGGCCACTTCTTCTTCAACACTACAAGAGCTACGAACGAAGCTTCCACTTTGGTCTTTCCTTTGTCTCAACCACTTTCCGCTGCAGGAGCCTGCTTGTTTCTTTCTTCTATCTTCTGTCCATTATTTACTCACGAAGGTAGCCATGAGCATACTACAAAATCTATTTCTGAGTTGTGCAAAGTTTGATTCTACGTACCATCTTCGTATTCGCCAGTCGCAAATCCTCCGCAGTGCCTCCTCGTCTCACACCTCTTTCTCTCTGCCTCTCTCTCTCTCTCTCTCTCTCTCTCTCTCTCTCTCTCTCTTTGCTTATTGATTATCAATCCAGTATCCAGCTTTCCGAACAGCGCCTCCCCTGCGCCACCAACCAGTGCGACGTCCCTGCAACCGGCTCCTCTCATCAATCGCACGCAATCGCCGACGCCGAAGCAGACATCCGACAGCACGACGGCCAATCAGCAGCACAGCCACTCGTCTCCCCTACAACGGCGCTAACTCTCATCTTGTTCAGCCGTGCAGGAATAGCAACCTCGCTACGTTCGAGGCAAGCGATCTAGTTCGTCCAGGATGAAGTGGCTCTCACCTGCTTCTGGCGAGCATTCATGCACGGCCGCCGATGCGGAATGTGATGGCGGAGGAGGCACCAGTCTAAACCAAAAAGCAAAACAGCCACCGGACGGTTCTCCACCCAGCATTACCGCCCCCCGCGGGCAGAGGCGCATGGCTGCGGCCCCGCGGTGCACTAAGGAGACGCCTATGACACTTCGCGCTGGGGGCTGCATTGACGGCGAGGCTCGCGATGGATTGCGGGCGGATCGAAGGGCCTGGCGCGCGTCTGACGCCATCACGATGGGGCGGGACAGTGGTGGGGGGAAGGTCCGGTGCTGCATCCACGGTACTCACAGGCCCCCATTGCGTAGAGCCGGCCATGGTTTGTTTTGGGGCTCGCCGCCGCATTTCAGCTCAAGCAAAAAAAACACCGCGCGGTCCAATCACCGCGCGCGAGGAGCGAAGCCCACGCAGCGCCTGCAGGGCATCTCACGCCGAGCTCCGCCCCCGCCCTGTATCTTCAGGACATACATGCATAAGCGCGACACGCGCCAATGCCCCCAGAACCAGATTCGCCGCTTCCCGACAACCAGGCGCGCGGGCACCCACAACCACACCCACGCACGCGCGCAAACACCGAGCTCCCCCCGCCGCCGACCACTTACACCTCCTCCTCCTCCTCCTCCCTAGCACGGTCCGAAAGATCAAACTGCCGCTGCCCGAAGGCGTCCCGAGCCCGCATGCTATTCTGCTGCGACGAGGGGGGGGTAATGAGGAGTAGGGGAGCCGCTTACTCCAACGCGTGCGTGCAGGACAAAGCAAAAGCCACCGCACATGTGTTTCTCTACCCCCCAGGGTAAGTACGCCACAATCACGGGCGAGGCGTGGCGCGTGCGTGCATGCATGCACGATCAGATCCAAACCACTCTACTTGCAGCGCGAGGGGAAAAAGCAATTCGCAGACGTGCGCTTTTTATTCTCTGGTGAAGTGGCGCAGGTGGGGAAGGGACGGAGGGAACGGGGGCGTTTATTCGGCGTCAGCGCCACCCGGGCTGGGCGCCACCACGACGGAGGGAACGCGCGCTAGAAGGGGACGCGGAAGCAAGAGAACAAAAAAGCATAAACAAAAGAAAAAGAAAGGAAATAGAAGAGAGAATGAGGATGGATGGGTAGTTGTCGTGGGGCGTACGTACACCCCGTCCTCGCCGCTGTAGTAGAGAAGGGCCTATCTATGCGGCGAGTCGTTGACAGGCGGGCAGGCAGGTAGTGCTGGTTGGCTTTGCTTCCTGCTGCCACGACACCCCCGCCGTAGAGGACTTTGCCTTGCTTACGGATGGTCCTTTGCTTTCCACCTTCTCGACGCTCCGCCGCACGAGCCGGACGCCTCGCTGCCGACACCTCGACGCCAATGCCGAGCATCGTATTCTGGTTGGCGAGCGGACGCGCGTGCGTGCGTGCGTGCGTTCGCCGCGCTCATCCGGCGCAGTTACTGGCCAAGCGGACGAGAGGGTTCCGAGCAGCAGTGAAGTAGCGTCAGGTGGAATGCTGCCCTGCCGCAGGCGCCGCCGTTATGAAGATGCGGTCTTTTTTTCAGCTGGGCGCACGGTCGGAGGTGAAAGAAGGGTGTGTGGAAATCGGTAGCTGGGTGGGAGCTGTGGGGGGCGGCGGAACGATGGACAGATGCTAGTGAGTTAGAGCGGCGGACGGAAGGATCGGGCGGCTGGCGCAAGCGTTGGTGTTGTTCTTTTTTTCCCTTGTCCTCTTCGATTGTCCTCGGGCGCGCGGTAGAGGATCGTCGCCGCCATCGTGGTTATGGTGCGGGAAGGATGAGGGAGTGGGCACTGTAGCGAGGATTCTCTGACGAGCAGCGTTGGTGGAAATTTTTCAGCTGAGGGCTTGCCGGGGTGCTGATTGGGCGGGGAAGCGTGGAAGGGAGTCGGCGACGACGAGATCGGCGGAGGGTATATGCAGGGGAGAGGAGGCAAGTGCGAGGCGGCGGGCGGAGAGGCCGCCCATTCGCTCGCCTGGCCAGCCGACGGGAGGGCTGCGGATCGGGAGGGCGAGGCTGCGTTGGGTGTCGTAGGCGGAAGGCTCAGCAGGCTCATTAGATGGCAATAGAGTTTGCGGGATACTCATCCCCGCCGCGGATACGAGACGCGGTGATAAGAGGTGGGCGACTTGGGTGAGAGTAGGTGCCTCGTTGACACCCAACCCCGCTCGCGACGGTCCAGATGCCCTCGACCTACTGCGGTCGCGCTACACGTCCAGCGTCAGATCGTCTTCCGCGCTGCAAACGAGCTGTCGGGCACGACTCGGCGCGCAGCAAGGCGATCCGCGCTGGGCAAGCGAGCGGGTGGAAGGCCGGATGATCTCCAGGAACTGCCCCATGCAGCCTGACGGCTACTGCATCGGGCAACGCGCGCGCCGCGGATGTATGGATGTGCGCTGCGCGAAGGCCCGAATCCACGGCCGGCAGCCCAAGCCTCTAAACCCTTCGCAGCAGCCGACGGTTGCAGGTGAAGGGATCCCTTGAGCGTTAGGCAAGACGGACGCCGTTGACGCCCAATGCTCGCCGAAGGCTCTGCGAGACCCCACCACACCTGCTGCCATGCCCCGTGGGCTATAAGCCCTCCTCCAGCCACCCCTCAGCCAGAAGACTCCCTCCAAGCCCGTGCTACTCGGTGTTGCTGCGTCGCATTCGAAGCTTCCAGTACCACCGCCCGTTTGACTCTCGATTGCCGGCCGTGTCTCAACCATTACTCGATCACCGGATCACCATCTCCGCTATTCCGTCAATTGACTACGCCTCGAGTCAGCGCTCGCGCCCGTCCGCTTCCTTTCATCTGGAGTCGAAGCCGTCGAAGACTTTTTTCTCGCCCTGCTGCCTTCATGGCCCGCTTCCTGTCGAAGCTCTCGTCGAGCGTGACGACCATCCGCTTCTGGCTGCGGTCCGGCAGCAGCCACATCACCGAGCATGCCTCCTGCTCCCTCGACGACTGTTCTACTCACGACATGGATTTCTTCGACATTGGCCTGCGCCGCGGTGATGCTCCGTATCTACACTCGAACAATTCTTGTAAGGAGCCTCGGCTGGGATGATTGCACCATTGTTCTGGCCATTCTTTCCTCTCTCGGACTGTCCTTGCTTTGGTCTTTTCGTAAGCAGCGATTCTTTTTTTTTTCTTTCCTTCACGCAACCCTCGTCAGACCTCGTCCACTAACGCCGCTCCTTACAGAATCGCGTCACGGCCTGGGCGAACCCTTCAACGCCTTCCCTTCTCAGCACCTGAAGACGAACGTCGAACTGACATGGCTTTCTCTCTTCCCCTACTATGCCGCTCTCTCCCTGGTCAAAATCTCCGCTATCCTGCAGATGCTCCGCATCTTCCAGATCCCACGCGTACGGACTTCCTGCCTCCTCGCCCTGGCCTTCATGATCTTCTTCGGACTCTGGACCCTCATCAGCCCCCTCATTATCTGCCACCCGCTGCCCTACCTCTGGGACAAGTCCATCCAGGACGGCCGCTGCATTGACACATTTCCCATTCTCTACGCCAACGCCGCTGTCAACATCGCCACCGACATCCTCGTGACCCTCCTCCCCGTCCACATCCTTTCCCGGCTCACCCTTTCCCGCGGCCAAAAGCGCGGACTCATGGCCGTGTTCGCGCTCGGAATGCTGTAAGTCATCACACACAAAACCACAACACATCGGCGAACCTTTGGAGACGTATATTTTGGACACCCCAAGACGCTCTGCCGCCCCGGGCATTTGTCGCTCTCCCCTCTCCTACAACCCTCGCCCTCGTAAACCAACCCGCAACCCCCCAACCCCTTCCCCACTCCCCAATTCTTTGAGCAATTGTTCTAACAGCGACACAGTGCATCCATCCCCTCCCTCTTCCGCCTCCACGCCCTGACGGATCTTCGGTCAGGGAAGCACACCCACGCCGTCCTTATCTGGACGGCCGTCGAAGCCAACGCCGCCATCTTCCTCGCCTGCATCCCCGCCCTCGGCCCGCTGCTGAACCGCCTCAAGCTGTTCCGCGGCAGCGACACCGCCGCCAGGAGCCTGAGCGTCGTGCTGTCTGCTACGCCCTGTTCCACGGTGGTGACGCTGACTGAGCAGCAGCAGCAGCAGCAACGACAACAACAGCAGCAGCAGCGACACCACGATCACAACGACGCCAAGCATGGCGTGCTCGGCTGCGGCCAGAAAGAAGTCGCCGTCGTCGTGCGCTACTCGGACGACGTGTCCGAGGACGACCTGGCCGAGTTCGCGCGGTGGAACGGGCTGACGGGGGACGCGGAGTTCGACGGGCGGTTGCTGGCGGCGAGGCTGCGGCAGAGCGGGAGTGCGCGGTGGGAAAGGGCGAGATCGGAGGCGCGGGAGGAGTGGGATGGTGGGTCGGATGGGGGTACGGACTGGACGGTTTGAGCCTTTCTCTCCCTCGCGTTTTCTTTTCCTCTTTTGTTTCTCATGTGTATAAGATACTTGTTACGACGGCGACGTCGGGTTTCATGGGATCGGGTGTTAGGTTCTTTTTTTCTGGGCGGCTTTGAGCGTGCTTTTGGGCGGTCTGACTATCCTTACTCGTTTTCCTTTTTGTTGGCGGATAAAAGTGTTTCTTCATGGATGGATGACAAGGTTGGTGAATGGTGTTAGATACAATACCTCTTCTTTGTTTAAATGACATTTCGGTCTCTTCTCCCTAAATTAGTTCCTCTGTCCAGGGTCTCTCGAAAGATGTGTAGATGATGCGAAAACTCAACGGAGTAAGCCTTCAGATGCTGCGAGAAGCAGCGGCCGAGTAGATGTGAGGAAGCATAAAATCCTGTCCGGGGTGGAAAGAGGTGGCCGCGCCGCACCACTCCGCACGCCGAGTTCGAAAGTCGCGTCCAGCACCACCTCCCACACCGTTCGCGATAGAGGGGTACTAGCTATCAACGAGCTGAGAAGAACGCATTCCGCCCTTATCGATAGAGTCTCAAAGGTCTACGACTTGCTCTGCAAGATGCGGTACGTCAAGCCCGGGGGCATTGTCCAACCACCGCACGACATCCCGGTGTCCAAACTCCGCGCATTGGGTCTCGCACTTTGAGGCTGTGGAAGTGCTCCAGCAGCTCCCTTTCCCGGTACCCGTCCCATATAGTGAAAGAGGGGTTGAGGTCGCACCCGCCTCACACGCTATTTCTTACCTGTCCGGCGCCATTTTGACCCAGGAGATAAGGAGCTTCGAATTCTACGATCATGACATCGAGCGCCCAATGCCTCCGTCCGCCATAAAGCTTACTGCATGCGAGGACACTGCTGGGAATGTGTATGTCTACGGCAAAATAGACCGTTAGCCGATTGGCGTTATGAGTTCGGTGACTGGCTAATCGCTCGAGGGCAGAAACGGCCGCGCAACGGCATCCACATAACGACTATCAAACCAAATTGGCAGACCTACCGCGCAGACCAGCTGCAGAGGTGTTCGAGGAGTGGCCAAACAATTACAACTCTATGGCCTGACTCCCAGTAGTGTCCAGCGGCACAGCTTGGATCAAGACCTGCCAGTCTGACTATGACCAGCTGATATCCGACCGTGAATATGCCATGCAAATCAGGCACACACAAAAGGCCTGATCATGCAGCAACTCTGTGAGGCCGGGACGCCTGCTCCAAATTTAGATAGGATGCAGATGGCGAGGACGAGCCGCAGTTAATTCTATGCTCTGAAGAAGATGTGCCTGAGCGCAGGATGGCCAGACCATTTGATGGGGATGCTCTGGCGTGTCTGCGCAAGGAATACGATGAGCAGAGCACGGCTATAATGGACTTGCGAAACTATTCTCCTATAATAGATACGATGGCGGAAAAGAAAGCGGAGTCGACACGACGGCACAGAGACTTCCTGGCAAGGTGGGCGGGCCCGGATGCAGTTTGACGTCGAATTAGGCACGTTTAACTTTTCCCGGGCAGTAATAGTTTGCGGAGCAGAAAGATGTGGCCGGTCCGCAGGTGGTCCGCCTTTGGTCCGTCTTATCGCCGAATGTCATCATCACCCTTCGTGTCTCGTCCGCCGCGCCCACTTCCCAAATTCTCTCAGCTGCTTCGCCCTCACACCGTCGCCATGTCTGCGCAGGAGGCAGGTCCTGCCGTCTCTCCCTTCTTCCGCCTCCCGCGCGAGCTTCGCGACGAAGTCTACACCCTCCTCTTCTCCCCGCACAGCTTCCGCGTCGACCTGCCCGACGACCAGGTCGAGTACAAGTACGACCTCCGCCCTCTGCGCATCAGTCGCCAGATCCACGACGAGGCCCGCCAAGTCTTCCGCCGCCTGAACACCTTCGTGCGCATCGAGACCCCATGGCCCGAGGCCAAGCAGCACATCTCCGACGAGGGTCGCGTGCCCATTGTAGCCTCAGACGAAAACGCCACCCGCTTCAAGGCCGTCCACCTGCGCGTCTACATTGAGGCCTACCAGTACGCGTTCGCCGAGGGAAACACGCACCACCTGGTCATCTTGGCCGACCACCTCCCAGCGTTCTGTAGCATGTGGTACTATTCGGACCTCAGCCACCCCGGCCTCAATTCCCACCTAAACTTGGTCCTCACCCTACAGGACCCCTACGCCGTCAACGGCACGGAGAAGCCTCTACCTGCGTCGCTGAAGCGCCGGTTACTCGAGCCTTTCCGGGACATAAAGGGACTGCATAACATGACTGTGCAAGGCCAGAGTGACGAGGCGATAGTACAGGCCGTCCGTGAAGCTCAGGCTGTGCCGTACAAGACTCCGGAGGAATGCTTGGCTGAGGCGACGCGCCTGAAGGACGAGGGGAACACGGCGCTGCAGAAGAGCCGCTTCAAGGACGCCTTGCGCTTGTACGAAGAAGCCTTCGCCGCAATACACATTGTCGTCGCGGGCAAGCGGCGGTCCATCTGGGCCAACGCCTTCTTCGAGACACACTGCCACTCCGGCCAATACGAGGGACAGTATGCCCAGCTTGTGCGCCTGGTCATGCGAGTCAAGCTGGTGGCTAATACGACACTGGCGTACCTGAAGATGGAGGACTACCACATGGCGAAGTACTGGGGTATGCGCAGCATTCAGCTCATGCGCGAGGGGATGGGCATTGAGAACGACGACGATGACGAACCGATGCTTGGGTTCGCCGCCGCCAACGAGATGGGCAAGATTTATTATAGGACTGGGTTGGCGTGCAGGGCAATGGATGAGAGGGAGCAGGCGAGAAAGCTCCTGCGCATCGCTGCTCAATACCTTCCCCGCGACCCTCAGGTCCAAGCGGCACTAGCTTCCGTGGCTTTGAGGATATGATGTCAAAGCGTTTTTGGTCCTGTGCCACTACGCATCAGTAGCCGTAGCTTCATCATGAGCTGACGCATTTTGCGGGGTACTTGCTCTGACTGCACGCCGAGTTCCTTCCTGCCAGTCTGCTGGCATGCCTAATCGAGGGCTCACGACGGTGTCACCGAGATACTCCATTTACCTGTGGAAGGGGAGTGTATGCCCGGCAAGTGTTTAGGGCCCAATGTTGTACATACAGTGTACTCACGGGCCTTTGAATACCGCTTGGCGTCATAAGCAAATATTCTGCCAGCCTTCCCGGCCAGGAAAATTTCGGCTCCAAGATCTCACTTCGGCCTTAAAAAGACACCGACAAGAAGCCTGGAGTTTCGGAGTGTATGAGCAATATGTTCTGGTCTACTGGTTCTTCGGGAGGGCATCGGGAAACCCGACGCCGATCATCGATCCGATTTCCTCTTCCAGCTTAAGGCGACGCGTAACGGCTATGATGTATACAGCAGGTTGTATTGCTGGCATTGGCGCGCCAAGAGTAAAGGACCGAGCCTCAACGGCCCTGTTTCAAAGCTTTCTGTTCCCCCAAAGGCCCACTTTTAACGCGTCCGCGTCTTTACTCTCTGTAGAAGACAAAAGCTCAGAATGGATTTCTCCCCGTGTAAGATTCAGTTAGATTTTTCTTAATAGTATGAGATTGTTCTTCGTTTGAGACATCTTCTTTCAAGGGTTGCCTTTTCTCCGCGCCTTTTAAGCACGCGCGTCACGAACCGCCTCAACATCAAGCTTCGGGCCTTGTGCCCGATACCGGGTCCTAATATCTTGGCTGTTTCTTGGCTGAATCTCGCAATACAGACATGCGAGCATGACCAGGTCGAAAGAAGGAAACATTCGTAAGCCTCAGTGGGGTCCCGGGTATGCTGCGGCAACAATGCACCAATTAGACCACCTGGTTCTACGATAGCGGTAAGCACAGTTGGTGTCCTAGATCTAAGCACGTTATACCTAGATGCCGCTATGGAGCACAATTACCACAGCGGTCCTTGAGGCAAGACCAGGCAGGGTATTGTACCATGTTCCAGAAAACCACGTAGCTGCAGCTTACTCTCCCTCTGTTGATTGGCTTCCATTACCCAGGGCAAGGTACGGATGCTGCGTTGCCCTGAGGCTGGAATGCAGGTCTCCGCAATATGATGGAGGCAACTCGGAAGAAGGCGTCCCCTGCATGTATTCCCATATAAAGAACTCTGCAATCTCTCTTCGAAGTGTTCTCAAACAGACACGTCTTTTCGGTCTTTAGTCTTTCTTTCTCAGCCCCTCGTTCGGCTTTGTTCTCTGCCATCATGCAGCCCACTCTCCTGCTTGCCCTCGGAGCATCCATTCTCTCCAGCGTCACCGCCCACCCGCACCATGACTTCTCCCCCGCCGAGCTCACCCGCCGCTCGCACCTCTCCAAGCGCTGCGAGCCCGCCGCGGCGGCCATGAACCGCAAGCGCTGGGCCCAGCGCAACGCGAAGCGCGACCTGGCCTCGCGCTCCACCGGGGGCAACACCACTTTCAGCATCACCACCGAGGCGCCCTACTACGACGTCCTCCAGAACAACACGTGCATCCTCACCGAGGAGGTCACCGCCGGGCCCTATGTCTGGCCCCGCAGCCAGACCCTGCGCCAGGACATGAGCGAGGACCAGCCCGGCGTGCCGCTCTACATCGACATTGGCGTCATGGACGTCAACTCGTGCGAGCCTCTGCCGAATGTGCTGGTTGATATCTGGCACTGCAACGCGACGGGCAGCTACTCGAGCTTTACCGGGTTGAGCCCCGATACGCCGTTCGAGCAGCTGCTCGACCAGCTGAACGTCACTATCGGGGATGGCGAGCTGGATCTGCACACTGACAACACCACTTTCTTGCGCGGAATGGTACTTTACATCCTTTCTGTCTTCTTCTCCTCCGCCTCTTCTCCCTCTCCTTCTTCTTCTTCTTCTTCTTCTTCTCTAACGTGTTGCTTCCTTCGCATGACGCTGACCTGAGATGCTTCCAACAGTGGCCGACAAACGACGAGGGCATCACGGAGTTCAAGACAATCTTCCCTGGATTTTACGTCGAAAGAACTGTGCACATACACGTGCAAGTTCACGATAATTGGGTCGTGCGCGCCAACGGCACCATCGCGTCGTCGGATACCATCTCGACGGGCCAGATCTTCGCCGCCGAGGACCTCACCCAGCAGATCGTCGCCCTCGAGCCCTACGCCAGCCACACCGCGATTAACCGCACCACCAACGCCGTTGATAGCATATACAGCGAGGAGACGAAGAACGGTTTCGATCCGGTGCTGGATATCGTGCCGTTGGATGGCAATGACGTGACGAAGGGTATGGTCGGATATATTACGATTGGCGTCGACACTGAGGCGCAGGGCAGCTTGAGGAGGAAGTTGAGGAAGTTGTAAGAGACTCGGAGCAATTTTCCTGATGAGAGGGTGAATGGTTTAGAACTAGGTCGTTGTAGATGATTATTTTAGACGGTTTCTTTTCAGCAGCGCACACACGAAATAGCATGGGAGAAATAAGAGCCTTTAGACTCTTCTCTCTCTCCTCAAAGGTACAAGATCGGATCATGGTGCTACGGTGTCATGCCAACCCTTACACATCATGCCTGCAGGATATTCCCATCAACAGCCGGCAGGTGTCGACTACTCACTTTCAAGAAGCTGAGGCATACCTGTGCAGATTGAGCCTGTAATATCTCCTCGGCTGAGAGCGGATTGGAGATTAATACTGCTTCAATTACACTATCGGGGCATTTCGTAAAACCGGAAGGGGAACGCGAGCAGAAGCCCAAAACCAAAAAAAAAAAAAAAAAATGAAAGGGAGTAAAGAACTGAACGCACCCGTTCAAACCAAATGCACATGGGAGCTCTAACGGTAACCTCTATCTGAATAAATAAGCAGTGGGAAGCTAAAGCATTCGTCCGGATGCAAGCGTCTCTGGATGTTTTTAATACTTACGTCCGGACGACTACTTCAACTCCCCATGGCTTATAAGGATGCCTTAGTTTTGAGTAGTTGGTCGGAATGGATGTGTTTGGTGATACAAAAGCGAATCGGGGATGGGTTAGGCCTTTACTCAAAACATATCGCAACCTTTTGATCTGATGAGGTGCAAAAGCCTCGTATTTTCATACCATCTATGTTACTATCTTTCCAAAGCAGGAAGACAAGACCACTGAGGATTCAAGGAAATCTCCACACTAGCAAGCCTATACTTCATCTTCTAACGGAGTTTTTGAAGTGCCGTCGTAAGCATAGGGTCTAGATAAAATTGTGTTCATGCAGTTGATGTCGTCGCCGTTAAGTACGCCCACTCCAAGGCGGACCAGATCATACCAAACAGAATCGCGTCGGGCTAAGGGCCTGGATGGAGTGCCCCAGTAGCGAGATATCAGACCGCGGTCTGCGGCGGCCTTGATTTGACGATCCACGGTGGCTCTCTGGTTGGATCCAAGGCTCCACGGAACGGACCCGAGGGCCCGGGTCATCGACACGCTTGCGTAATGTGAGTTCGAGACGTTGTATCTCTCGTCGAGCTTGTCGAGCGGCGCGTCGAAAAAAATGTCGGGCCGCAGCGCGCTCGCGATGGCATCGAAAGACGCAGCGCCCGAGGCCACCACTGTGACCGGCCGGGCAACGCGAACGTCTCGCGCGGCATCCCAGTATGTTAGCCAGTTCCGATCGCGTAACGGCTGCAGCTGGGCCTGCACAGCAGTCCATAGACGGTGGTCAGAAGCCTTCAGGTCAAGCAAGAGCACGAGCGACACGGCGTCGTCAGGGCCGAAGATGCCTGCGGGCTCCATGCTGTTCGCTGGGTATTGGCTCTCGAGAATGGCCATGATCGGGTCAATGTATAGAGACTTAAGGGTACGCTCGGTTGTGAGGGAATGCGTGCTGTGGCCAACGAGAGGGATGCCCAAGTCGTCGTCAAGCCAGACGTCGGCTTCAACGCTCGTACAACCGGCCGCCAAAGCTTCGAAGAGGGGAACTCTGCCTGTGCGTAAGCGGTCAGTGAGCGGACAGAAATACCTGAGCGTTCTACTTACGCCAATAGTCATTGTGGGAATGGCAGGGACGAGGCTCAATGCCGGTCGCCAATTGGTTTGGTGGCAAGGATCTAATGATGTCGAGGCCGTCGCCTGGCTTCTCCCATGTGCGTAGAATTGCTTGGAGTGTATTATTGTGAAGTCTTCCGGGGCAGTTGGACTGGGCCGACGTAACACCGGCATAGAACCTTCATTGCTATTAACAAATCGGCGGGGAGTTTAAGAGAGACGCACGTACAGTTCAGCCGAAAGCCCCAAGATCACGGCAAAGATGAGCAGAAACAGGCCACGGACAATGCGCTTTCTGGTCATGGCGGCACAATATTTACGACGTCGCCCATGTAGTGATATAGTGCCGGAATTATTGATCTTCGAACTCATGGAAAAAGGGTCTTTCAAGTGTAGTTCTGACATCTCTGCTGCGAACATGGCCCAGGAAAACAGAGAAGAACAGATATATATAGTCCGGTACACTGTTGGGAGACTACTAGAGAACGAAAGCATGTGGTCTTTTGGATAAGCCAGGTTGCAGGCTGGAGTCTCGGGACCCACGCCGCCATCATAGGCGTCGTATACTCGCCGCATTGGCGTTGGATGCCCGCGGCGCTGGCGTTGGGTGTTGGCGTAGTGACCGCAAATAACTTGGGACACTGATTTGGCTTCGTGCTTGACTCGCGGGCATACAACACTGTACAGGTGAGGTAGATTGAGGCGAAAGTCCGGAAACAGAGCAGGGAGACGAGCGACTCGGGACGCATGTCAGTGCCGCACGAAGTTGACAGGGACAGGGGTGGGTGCGTGCGCGGAACTTCAGCCTGCCGCTGCGCCGCACTGGACCTGGCCTCTATTATGTGCCATCCAGGCTGCATCCACGCGACTGCTGCCTACTCGGTGTGCTGCGAGACTCGCCCATTGACTTCAACCGCTTGAGAGTTCCACTACCTGCACATCATCCGCCGACGTCTCCACTGCCGCCTCTCGCCGTTTCCACTTGGCCAACAATGGTTTCCGCGGGTGTGCGCTTTCTCCTCAGCATCATTACTTGTTGCTGGGTCCCGCCTCCTCGTCGGACATGCGGCCACGGAGCTGCACTAGAACGGGCGAGAGCCGAACGTGCGCTCGATGACAAAGAGAATCTACCGCTTCCACTCCCGCCATTCCGTCGCAGTGTCTCCCAGTTTCCGGCGGTCAAACAGTCATGCCCGCTTTTTACGCTGCCCCCGGAAATCCGCCTCCAAATCTATGAGTACGTGCTCTCTGACCCGGGAGTCGTGCACTTGTTTCTCCGTCGCCGCCGGGTTGGCCACATACGTTGTACTGCGCCGCACCGCGACCCGGAGCGTTCCTGCATGGCCGGCCAGGTGAAGGTCTCGACTTACCACAAGCACTACGAGCTGCAGTCATCGTCAGCGAATACTGCACTCCTCCGAACCTGCCGCGCCATCTACCAAGAGGCCGTCGACGTGCTTTACTCGGCAAACACCTTCGATGCCAGCCATCCCCAAACATTCGTCTGTTTCGCGCGGACCATCCCTCCGCAGCGCCTGGCTTCCATCTCTTCTCTTCAAGTGGCCTGGTTGAGCTGGTGGTCTCCCCTTGATTATGAATCGGAGCGTGGCTTCAGTGATGGTGCGCCAATGTGGTGGAAGCCTCTTTGGGAAATCGCCGCTACGCAGATGCCTGGCCTTAAACACGTCCAACTGCACCTCCAAAAGATTGAGGAATATGCCTGGCGCGAGGCCGAAGAACTTCTTCTCCGCGATTTGTTACCGCTACGTGGCTTGTCTTCGTTCAACCTCGAGCGTACAGGGTATCCCGAGCCAATAATATTGGATACAGGCGAAGTCCGCCCCCTATTCTCGGCCTTGGGGAGTAAGATCAAAGACATTGTGTGCGCACCGCGCACTCCCTGATATTTTCAGGCTTCCCTACCCTCTGGTTTCGTTACCAAATGGCATGGATTTCTACTCAACAGATACATAATATACCACTCAATTTGGAGCCAAGCAAAAAATGAATGACAGCGCTCCGACTCGGCCAGCGAATTCACCTCCTTATCAGCCTACACTTATCTGGGCTCACTGCTTACGCTCTTTCACATATGCGATCCAGTCTCCAACGTCAACTGCCTTGATTTTTCCTTGACTCAAATTGTCAGTGTTAATCCACTCATGGGACACGGTTCATAACTGGACACATACCACCCTTAGTGTCCTTATTCTGCCTGCCAAAGCAATAATGGCCGTACTTGACATCGGTCAGCCTCCCCAAAGTGCCTGGGCAATCGTCCTTGGTCAATGCATAGCCTTTCTTGGTTTTGGTGTTGTAGATCCCCGCTGCGTCGTTATCAGCGGCGTTGTACTCTTTGGTTCACCTGACGCCTGACTTACCGTAAAACGAATAGCTCTTCCCCTCCTCCGGGTAGGTCAAGCTCACGTTGTTGACCTGTCCCCAAAGCGGTTTCTCGCCAGACCCATCGTATGGAACCGTCCAGCCGTCAGCTTTATTGCAAAAGGTGTTGATGGCAGAAATGAACCCCGTAACGGGTGCCCAGACGCCCCCTCCCCTGGCGCATATAACCTCGTCCTCTGCACGCCTTCTCAGGTCGCCCGCTTTCTCTTGGCCCAGCGGGTTTTCGTCGTCCGGAAACGGGAAATTGCCGACGGAAATTTCGATATCGCGCTTGACGGGGTCTGTATCGATGTCGGGAAACGGGAAATCGCCCACATGCATGCTAATGGATGGGTCGGTGTCGACAGGTTGTCCCATAGGGGACGCAGCTGCTACGGTGGCCATGAAGGCTAGGCTGACGAACGTGTGATGCATCCTGGTGGAGGAAAAGGTCTTTATGAGAAGAAAGCAGATACCGATGTTCAGTTGTCGATTTTTTGAAGATAGATCAAGAGAGCTGTGTCTTGGGTGCACTACGGATGGCGGATGCTGTATATAAACCTCTATGCAAGAACAGAGTGACGATTCATGTGCGCGAAGACTAGAAACGTGGTGTAAGTGGACATCTAATACCAACGCCAATGTACCCACATCAATCAGGGTTGAGATGACGCTGCAACACCTTGGCATCCCAATTGCCGGGTGTTTGACTCTTGCACTTCATGATAGCTCTGTGCCGCAGGGCTTTGAGACATCCAACGCCAACAGCTTTCTCGGCCGTATTGTTTCTTCAAGAACGTCATGCCAAGCTTTGCGCCAATCCATAGGAAGATATTGACACATTACACTGCGCGAAGAGATCCTGAATCAGGACAGTTATAGGCAGACAAATGGCCCAAAAGCTCAGGCTGCTCAAACCAACCCTCTCGTGCGTCGTCTCAGATTTACCTTGTGCTGGCTTCCAGAAAGTGCTTCAGATATTGTCGCTGCGAACAATGCGCTCCACCCTCCCACAGTTTCTGGCCTTGTCGGGACTTGCAATCTCCACGCAAGCGACTGGATGCCAGAACTGCCTTGGACTCAACAAAGAGGAGCTCGGCAGTCTCTGCAAGTCCGAGATAGCAGATTTCCTTGGACAAGATGCACGGGTGCTAAACGTGGCCCAGGCCAATTGCGAAAACTTTTTTGTCGACTACAGCTGCTGCTATCCGGCCAAACGCTGCCCTTCAGATAGCACCTGCCTCAACCCGACCACCATCGCGAAGCGTTCCGTGTACCAGGATGAGGATCCAGGCATTTTCGGTGCAGGTAGTACTGCCAACAGCCTCGAGCCAAGGGACGGAAAGGCTGTCTGCTGTGATTTTGCAAAGGGGTTCTATGAGACTCATAAGGTTCAGAACAATGTCGCTACCTTTGAGGAGAAGAAAAAGGCTATGCTCACGTTTGGTGGTAAGGCTGTTCATCACATTACATCGAACGGATCCGTTGTGCTCACAATTCTCAGCGGCTTGGGCTATCGCGGAGGCGTGCAACCTTTTCTATGGAATCGAACCAGAATGTCAAGTCAGTTCGCCCCTGTCACATATAGGTATAGTAGGCTGATAAGTCCGAATGTACAGATGGATGACTGAGAGGACATTTTACGCGGAACGGGATCATTGCTTTGCCCGACCAGGAATAAGTAGAAGTTGTTTCTTTGCGTGAACACGCGTCTTAATAGCTGCAAATATATTCCTCAGCGAGACACGTCCCTGCATGTTTACATAACTACACAATTGAACTTCAGTGCTCTTTGAAATACCTCACGCCGCCAATTTGAGAAATATAGAAACAAAACTTACGGGTTGCAATCGCCGTTATATTTAGAAATGTGAAGTGTCCCATCCGTCGTGCTCAAAACAATTCTTAAAGCAGACAGAGCCGGGGCGCGGGGAGGAGGTGGGGGGAGGGATGCGGGTTCATGACTTCACCAACACACAACACCGCTAACAAATATAGCATGATGCCTCCGTGCCACTGTTGGGTTGTGTCTGAGCCATACTCCTACTTTAGCAAAGACCACGTAGCCGGGTACGATGATTCAATAGAAAGATTCGAAGAACACTGGCTATTTATCGTTGTGCCATGGTCTCATTTACAGCTTGAATCCAACCAACGACCGCAAGAACTATCTCACTTCCTTTCATTTGGACATTTGTACTACTTCTGCTCCTGATCGCCATCATGAAGCCATTCGTCGTCTTAGCTGCGGCCGCATCCTTACTCTCGGCTGTTTCCGGCGCAGCTATTTCCACCCTCGACAAGCGCCATAATCTTCCTTTCGCTCTCGGGCCCGGTGTTTCTGATGCTGATATACCAAAGCTGGAAGAAGCATGGAGGGACGTTGGTACGTTATCGGCCGCTGCAGCAGACATCAGTTACGATCCTAGTGATATTTCCAACGTTTACGACAAATACTTCTCAGCCAGCGGCAGCACTCCGGAGCGGGTTCGCGCTCTCTTCAGGAGCTTCGCCGGTCGAACCCAAGTCTACGCAAAAAAACCCCGGCCCCCTCCTGATTGGAGCACCGTGACCGTTCAAGTCGACAGGACACATTACTTTGCCCCCGGGGACGGGGAGAGGACACAGGCGACTACCTTTATGTACGGGGACGATGACTGCACAATCGTGCTATATGGACAAGCGATGTCTCAACCTTCACTATCCCAAATTGAACCGTCCAGTCTAAAACACTATGCGAGCACCGACATGGAGACGCTTGGATCTACACTCCTTCATGAGCTACTGTAAGTGCTGATAGTGCTTTTTATACGACAGTTTCATTCTCAACTGACCTGCTCATCTGAAGCCATTGCACTCAGCTCGTAAAGAAGATATATCACTACGATCCGCATGACTACAGCTGGGTGTGAGTACTGTTGATAGATGCATGTCCAGGCAATGCTAAATTGCTCCACAGACCCAGCTCCAGGATCGATGATCAAATGTCACCTGATAGCAGCGTCTACAGCGGAATGACGTATGGTGTATATCCAGTGCAGCAACTGAGGGTGTTGAGGCCAGATATCGCTTCCATCAACAACGATAACTTCATGTTCTTTGCTCTCGTACGTACTGAGCCCATATCCCATAATCCTGACATCGACCATGTCTAATACTGAGGAATAGGAAGCATATTGGTACGGCCGAACTAGGAAGACTTTCGAAAAGATGAGCAAGGCAGAGTGGTTTATCGACTGCGCAAAGTCCTTCATTACAGAAAGTGTCAAGAGCACCAAGTGCAATGTTCTGTAGATCTAGAAACCAGTACGGGAACCCTATTGTAATATACTTAAAGAGCCCGAAGGAAGATATTGACGGCCGGGGACTGTATCGGACTGGGTCACGAGTGTAACTTCTCGGGTCTGGAGCCCAGAAAGTGTGACTGCTTACGCTATGCCGAAGTTTTCAACCCTATTATTTTTTTTTGTTGATTCCTCAGATTTTGGAATTGCTGCGCAACGTTGGTGATCTCTTGTTGTTCCTGCGCTTGGTGGACGGTCGAGGGTTATGCTCAAATATTCGTATAATTACGATTCCAGAGAGAGGATTTGACCCATGGACCAAGGTGCCAAAGGTGCGTCTTCGCCCTCATCACAACTCGGCAGTACTGAAATGGCAAGGATAGCATCGACGGCAACTATAATGGCCTGAACCCTTGACGGGTGATTGAATCTTCATGTTACTCATGCGTCCCCGCGGTAGGCTTGAAATGGCTGTCCACGTTCGCCGCTTACATAAAATGAGAGCGTCTTTGTTAGAGATGATCGTGCTGTTACTGGACACTGTAGGGCAGATTGTATTACCAGTACATATGTGAATTGGACTAAGCAGGGCTTACAGGAGAGTTTGAACGATCGTCACGCACAACTCACGAAGTTTACAATGCAAAACTGAGAAAAATGGGATGATTGCAATTTTGCATCACGTAACATAGGCGTGTGAACAGAACTTGGATGGATGAAGTTTTTGATTTTTGGCTGGGAATCAGTCCAGAAATTTGCCGTAACCTTCCATCCTCCGTCCAGGCGCGACATGCCCTGGAGCTGGAGCTGGTGAATCCTTGCAACTCCGAAATCCCATTGCCGTTATGTACCCATATTACCCACGGAATGAACAAGTTTACTCGTCATCCTCCTCGGCCTCGACAGTGCTCATGGCAATGCGGTCCAAGTCACGCTGGCCGGACTGGGTGATGCGGCGGCCACCCTTCTCCTCATCCTGCTCGAGGACACCAATCTTCTCAAGCGACTGGAGGATCTTGCGGTCGACGGAGCCGGAAGCGTCGACGTGGTGGCTGGGGCGCGAGCCACGGTTCTTGGTGCCACCGTGGACCTTGCGGAGACGGCCAACACCGACGGTCTTGCGCATGTAGATGTGGCGGGCGACGGCGGCAGCGCGGATGTAGTACCTTGTGCACGTGAGTATGCGGAGCCTGGCGGTCAGGGTGCGCTCGAATCGTACCAGTCGATGCTCTGGGGAGGGAGCTCCTTGGCCTGTTGCGAAGTTAGCGACGGGCGCACAGACCTGCCTGGCGATCAGGGGAGCGACTTACGTGCGAAGTCTTCGCGATATCAGTCCAGGCTGTAGATGGTAGAGGCTCATGTCAGTTTTTCCGCCATTGTCATCCCCCAGTTACGGGATTCAACCTGGACGAGATCACGGACCTGGGATGGGCAGACGGCCCTGGCGCTTCAAGAAGTCGGCTGCGGCGGTCGTTAGCGAGAGCTGCGCGGAGGGTAGAGTTGCGCGCGCGCATACCGTAGGCATTGATGAACTTGGACGCCTCAACGTCCCTGACCGTGACACCGCCCATGGCTGCAGAGTTTGGAATGGAGGAGTTGTCGTGGGAGAAGGGTGCTGGTTGTGGGAGGGGGGGGGGGTGCAAGTCGCCGTCGTCGTCGGGGAGAAAATTGAAAAGGCGTGCGGCACATAAACTCGCAGGGAAATCGCTAAGCCGGGCCGACCTAATCCCGTGCGCTGCGCTAGTCCGGGCGTGGTGGCTTAAGCGAGCAGCCGCGCAGCCCTGCGGCCGCCCAAACATCCGTCTCCCCAGCACTCGCCGCTCGGCAACCGCCCCTGATCTCGACAACGCTGACCGCCGTGGGCCGTCTGGCTGCTCACTCTCTGCTCGCATCAGTAATCGTCGGGGCCTTGGCTGGCCGGTCGGAACGGCCAGCTCTCTGCACACTGCGACCCTGCCGTGGCGGCGTGCTCCGTTCGGCCTCCATCCTGGCTCCATCCATCTTTCTGTCTTGCCATGTCCTATGCAGTCACACGCCGGGATTCATCCCATTGGCTGTCTTGTGGTGCACCGATTACTATTCATTCCTTCTGCGCTCCCACCTCGCTTTCCCATTGTGTTGACTCTGGCTTCCATCCCGCCTCGGCTGCTACCTTACATGCGGCCTGTTTGCTTGTTTCAGGCCGCACATTGATGCGGAAAGTTGCGCAATCTAGCTTGACTTCGCTCCGAGTGCTCGTCTCATTCCAGCTGGCTTTACTAAACGGCTCTTCTTGCACTATGGACTTGCTGCTTAACACTTGTATCACATTGGCGATTGCTTTCTTGCCCGCTCCCTGGTATGACTTGCTACATACGGTTGCCCTGGCACTGCAGAATGAACGGCATTTGATTACTGAACCACTGCGCTAACCGGACTGGTCCAAACACTGCGCCACTAGCACGAGCGAGCGAGCAACTCCAGAGGACGTCGGGGGCGAGAATCTTAAATGAGCCCAAAGCCTACAAAAAACAGAGCTCATGAAGGGTCCCTTGCCGACCATCTTGCATCTTTGACTGGCGTCCAAGCCCTACGACTCGTGCCAGAATGCCTTTTTGGCGCATCTATCATCCCTCCAACACCTTCTCAACTGCCGAGGAGCGCGATGCCCTCTCTGCAGACATCACCAAGATCTACACCAGCGTTGGCCTCCCGGCCTTCTATGTCATTGTCATCTTCAATGAGGTGCCTGCTGAGAAAATTCACGTCGGCGGCACGTCCAATGACAAGCCTGGCCAACGACCGTTCATCCGTATCGTCTTCGAGAACATTGCCCGTCGGCTGGACCCGAGCGTGAAAGGCAGGTTCTGTGCACGGGTCAGTCATGCTCTCTCGACCCACCCACCGGCTCATTTCATTCACTCACCACCACCACAGGTTGACAAAGCGCTCCAACCCCACATTGCTGACAAGGGCTACGACTGGGAATACCATGGTCTCGAGACTGATCGCGAGCTGTGGCGGGTTCAAGGGCTGGTCCCCCCGGACAGGGACACCGAGCCGGAGAAGCTGTGGGTCAAGGAGAACAAGGCAATCCCTTATTGAATTTGGACCCGACGATCAGGCTGTGCTGGGTCTAGCTTTCAAATACGAAATCCAACCTTTTATTCCCCTGGTCCGTCGTGTTCGCCAAGTAATGCTGCTGCTGCGCTTTGGTCATCGCATTCCACTTAGTCCGCTTCGTCTTGTTCCGCCACACGTAGTACGTCTTCGCGAACGCGTATGCGGCAATCGTTCCCACAGTGATTGCAATGAGCTCCCTATTCCCACGCCTGTATAGCGGCTTGTCATCCGAGCGATAGATATTTGACGACGCAATTCCGGAAAGCTGGACGGTGATGTTGTACAAGGCAGCGCTAACGGCTCTGGTGCGCACAGCATTGCTCAGCCGAGAGCACCATCCCACCTGCGCCGCATGTACGGCTGGTTGGCCGAGCAGAAAGAACAGCACCGCGTACTGTCCCCAATGCGATATCGTTCCGGCAGACGTGTACTCGATGATCAGCAACGGCAAGATCCACACCTGCGCCAGCAGGCCGAGTAGCGCAATCTGGCCCACCCGCTCCGTCAGCCAGGTAATCAGCAGCATGTTCAGCGCCGCATACACCGTGATCGGGATGCCCAGCAGTGTTGTCTCGAACGTGGTGAATCCGATAGCCTTCAGCGTCAGACTCAAGTACGCCTTCGGGGGCGCCGACGGTATCTCAAACAGCATGCCAATGACGTACACCGGCCAGAGATCGTAGTCCTTGAGACTGCGCCAGAGCATCGGCAGGGAGATGGCTTGGCGATTGTGCATGTCCCCTTTGGACGGGTCATCCCTCAACACCCTGTTGACGATGATCCGCTCCTCACGCTCGTCAAAGTACCCTTTCGGATTCCACCACGTCCGAGTCTGCGTCGGACCCGGCACCAAAAACAGGAAGCTCAGGAAGCCAATGACGACGCTGATCAGCGCCTCGATGAGGAACAGCCAGCGCCACCCCTCCCTGCCCTCGACGCCGCGCATGTGCAGCACGCCGTACGCAATGAACGAGGCCACAACGCCCGACAGCGAGTCCACGAACCAGAAAAACGCCAGCCGGATCGGCGTCTCCGCCTTGGTGTAGAAATATGACAGATACAGCACCGCATCCGGTATGAACCCGCCCATGAACACGCCGATCAGGAACCTGCACGCGAAGAAGCTCGCGCGGTCCCGCATCCAAAACTGCCCGCCGGACGCGACGCTCCAGAGGATGATCTGCGCGGGGATCCAGCGGTCGGGGCCGAGCCACTTCCCGATCATCTGCGACGGGATTTCCGACACGAGGAAGCCGATGCGGTACATGTTTTGCGCGTTGTTGTAGTCGTTGGTCGTGATGGCGAGGTCGTCGAGCAGATTGTCCGCCAGCGCGTTGGACAGGTTGCCCCGGTCGATGTTGAGCGCGAAGAACATGACCAGGACCCACAGGAAGATGCGGACATCCGTCTTGCGCCGCACGGCACGCTCCTCGCGGTGTGTCCAGCGGAAGGTGGGGGAGAAGCGGTGGATGTTCTCGTGGTCGGGGCGGGGAAGGTAGAATTGTGCGAGGTCCGGGTCGTCGAACTTGAAATAGTTGTTTTGTCAGTTCTCTGTGGGTTTTTTTTTGGTGTGGATATTGGATCTTCGTACTACGCTGCGCTTGGTAGCGATGGCATCGAGATCAACAGGCTTGCGGCGGGCGCGCTCCCAGGGCCAGTGAGAGGCGGATTCGGCGTCATCTGGCTCCGCGAGGTCACTGATTTCGGAGGATTGAACGATGTTGAGGTCTTTCTGCATTGGTGATATTGTGCCATTTTCCGCTTCAGCTTGCGCTGCCTGTTTTTCCACGGACCTTGCCATCTTTCAGCAATCCTCAAGAAGGTGCTGTCAGGAATTGGCAATGCTGGAGATACCAAAGTGCGGCTGGCCCTGACGCAGCATATTTATCCAGCAAAGCTATCAAAAGAAATATTCAGGTTCGCGGAATGTCAGATGCAACCTTGATCACGCCAGATACCACGCCATGAGCGTAAAGATAACGCTCGAGTCTCGTCCGAGAAGAAGCCTGTTACGCGTGTCGGCGAAGTGCAGTCTTACCGGGAGAGACTTCTTGAACTTCCAACAATAGGCGGATAAATCCGACATTCGGGCTATTGCAAACACGTATATTGGCAACACCAAGCCTTTCTTGGGGCATTGCTTGGTTAGTAAATTGTAAAGTGCAGATCTTCGCCTGAAGTGAGAGGGTGATGCCATCAACCTCTCCAAACGCGCAAGCCAGCCAAGCGAGCATTTAGCGTCTTTGAACGGACAACAATCAGCCGAGTCGTCTTGCCATTCAGCGTAATACGTTCAGGTGTCATCCCGCTCAGCTCCATTGCTCACTTCTTGCTCTTACACCTGAGAGGTGTTCGTCGTTTATTTCAGAATGACTACGGCTTCGGTACACGTGAAATGGTTAGAATCTCCGCCACATTACAACTACGGGACTACGTTTGGACTTCCTTGGGAAAGAGGCAGATATAAAGCGGAAATCACAGAGTTTACATGTACCACCAAGGACGGAAAAGCGGTGCCGCTTCAATCCTGGATAACCGCTTATTGGCCAGACAACTCAATCAAGTGGACGGCCCACGCGACTTCTGCAGGCGAGACTTCCAAAGAAGGATACACAGTCCACGCCACCGTCAACACGCCCGAGGAACGAACCTCTGAAGGGGCTTCTCTTCAAATCCGCGAATTAGACCACTGCATCATAGTCGGTACCGGAGAAGTCAACGTCACATTCCCAAAATCCGGAACCGCCCTCATCTCCGACATCACCACCAAGACCGGCACCACAGTCGGCACAAACGGCCACCTCGTTCTGCTCACCCAATCCGCAATCCTAGACCACGACCTGCCGACCGAACCCATCACTTACCACAAGCTCACCAGCACCATCACATCCACGACCATCGAGCGCGCCGGGCCGCTCCGCACGACGATCAAGATAACCGGCCACCACCTCCCGGAGCCGTCCAGCAACGGCCCACCTCCAACCCACCACCAACCCACCACAGCCAGTCGCCCCATCCTCCCCTTCACTCTCCGTATCCACCTCCACGCCTCCTCTCCGCTCCTCCGCCTCGCCCACACCCTCACCTACGCCCTGCCCACGCGTCCCTACGCCCATATCCGCGGCCTCGCCCTCCGCCTCTCCGTCCCCGTCCTCCGCACCCCTGCCACAGCCCCCTACGACGCGCACGTCCGCTTCACCTCCGCCGCCGGCGGCGTCCTCGCCGAGTGCGCCCAAGGCCTCACCGGGCTCTGGAGAGACCCAGGCCCCGCCGTGCGCGCGGCGCAGGTCGCGGGCGCGCCGTGCCCGGCGCCGGAGACGTGGCGAGAGGGGACGGACGAGGGGGTCCGGTGGGTGCCGGTGTGGAAGGAGTGGCGGCTGGCGCAGACGGGGCCGGACGGGTATGTGATTAGGAAGAGGACGGGCGAGGAAAGAGGCTGGGTAAGGGTGCCGGGGACGGGGGGGAGGGCGGGAGGTGTGGTGTTTGCGGGCGCGGCCGGGAGGGGCGGGTTGATGGTGGGCGTGAGATGGTTTTGGGAGAGGTGGCCGGCTGGGTTGGGAGTGAGAGTTGGGGCGGAGGAGGAGGAGGACGGGGATGGTGAGGTGACGGCGTGGTTGTGGTGCCCGGAGGGGGGCCCAATGGATGTGCGGACTTGGAGAGGGAGTATGGGGGAGGAAGGGTATGAGGGGCAGTTGGAGGCGATGCGGGTGACGTATGAGGATTGGGAAGAGGGGATGGGGTCGCCGGAGGGTGTGGCGAGGACGAGTGAGCTGGTAGTGCTGGCGACGGAGGGGACGCCGGCGGCGGAGGAGCTGGCGGGATTGACGAAGTATGTGAGGAATCCACCTGTGCTGGTTGCGGAGTCTGAGAGGATTTATGAGACCAGGGCGTTTGGTAAGTATTGGTCTCCAGTGTCACATGCATTGCTGCCGCAACCTTTCCGAGAGGAATTGGACATGAAGCTCGACTTTCTCTTCAACTTCTACACAAATCAGGTGGAGCAGCGTAAGTGGTACGGCTTCTGGGATCATGGCGACATCATGCACACTTACGACGCGGACCGGCATACCTGGCGTTACGACGTCGGCGGCTACGCTTGGGACAATTCGGAGCTGTCTCCAGATCTTTGGCTTTGGCTTTATTTCCTGCGCACCGGCAGAGTAGATGTATATCGCATGGCCGAAACATTGACCAAGCATACCGGCGAAGTTGATGTATACCACCTAGGCAAGTACAGAGGTCTGGGTACCCGCCACGGAGTGCAACACTGGAGTGATAGTTGCAAGCAAGCTCGAATCTCAAATGCGCTCTACAGGAAGCACTTCTACTACCTGTCCGGTGGAGACGAAAGGATAGGAGACCTGCTGGAGGAAACACTGGATACGGAGAAGACCTTTGTAATATTGGATCCGTACCGCAAAGTCCGCAAGGATAAAGAAACGTACAGACCGGATCCTGAAGCGCTTACAATATCGTTGGGCACCGACTGGTCTGCACTCGCAGCTGCATGGTTCATTGAGTGCGAGAGACGTGGACCGAGATGGGAGGAAGCAAATTCCAAGCTTCTTACCAGCATTTCAGGTATCGGCAA
The DNA here is from genome assembly GCA_022204955.1 of Macrophomina pseudophaseolina. Classification (NCBI taxonomy): domain Eukaryota; kingdom Fungi; phylum Ascomycota; class Dothideomycetes; order Botryosphaeriales; family Botryosphaeriaceae; genus Macrophomina; species Macrophomina pseudophaseolina. The sequence continues at coordinate 224,252 of JAJJID010000004.1, read as the reverse complement.
GCTGGCAAACGGGTTCGTTACAGGTCAAGTTTCATATAATCGGCTTACAGGCAGCATTGCACCGCCCCCGGAGGATGCTGCAAATCAAGGAGTTGTGAAGGTCTCCCACCTTTCGGCCATGTTCGGCTTATTCGAGATATGTGCCGATATCCTGGATGCATTAAGAGAGAATCTTCCACCTGGATTCGAAGAAGCCTGGGTTGAATACTGCAAATACTTCAATGCCACAGCTGAGGAACAAACCAAGCGTTTCGGAGTAAGCTTTGGGACTTTGCAGTTGAAGCAGGGACATTCTCGACTTACAGCGTACGCTGCGCAGCATTCGCTTGATGCGGCACTCGCTGGGCGCGCCTGGCAAGAGTTTCTGTTCAGCGATGGATACCGAAAAGATGCTTCTTGGTCGGGCGATGCTGTTGACGGCAGCAGGGTTTTGGAGCCTGTAGACGAAGCGCCTTGGATTTCTACCAACATCTCTGCTCTGTTCGGTCTAGCAGCTATTCAGAATATGGCGTTGGTCGAGAGTCAGTTTGGGGAGGGCAACGAAAGTTGGCTAACTTAATCGGCTCTGTTGCTGTTCCCAACCCCTTGGTTCGGTCGTGGAGTAGACTTTCTGGCCTCTCAAGGCGTGACCATGCGAAGACGTTTTGGCCCCCGGTCTTACCCATGCGCTATCTGCCCTTGCCTCAGTCACAAGTCGGTATCGACAAACCATGAATGGAGAACCGAGCCTCAACCCTCTGTACAAGTTTGGCTGTGTTCTAAGGCTGGATCGCCAAGAGGTTTATGGCACAAGGCCCTTAGCCGCTTGCGGAGAGGCAATCTTAAGGTCGCGTCGTTCCTCGCCATCTGCACGTAGCACAACTCCCTCCAGACCAAGTGTTCCAGACTATGTGCTAGACGGCTTTCGAGGCAGTAGGTCTGTTCAAGTGGACCTTGAAGAGCATTATGTATAGCTAGAGACACCGCGAAGATCCCTGTACATCGCCAACGAGTTTACTCCAGCAGGACACGGAACTAGAGAGTCACAGTCCAAAAAATGCTTGGCTCAAAAGCCAGGAACAGAAGGATTGACACGCTCTACGCAAGCAATCGGACCCGCCCTTAGTCGCTCGGAAATGTTCACAACAGCTTGTGTACGGTCTAGCGTGATTACATCAATGGCTGTTCCCCTGGTCGCTCTTGTTGCGAGGCTCGCTGCGGTTCAAGTACGCTGAGCTACGTTTGACACCTTTGTGGGAGGAAAGAAATAGCAAGAATTTCCTATAAGGGCAAGCGAAGGCTGTTGATGTGGTTGGCGGCGCGATTCACGCGCCGCTTCACGGCTTGGATGCGAACAGTGCGACTTGATCGTCGCGTGCGCTCATAAATTAATCTACGTAGTTAATAGGTGTATTTCAAGGGTAAGAGGCGCCTCCCAAGCCGCCTTCCACTAGTCTACGCCAACTCCTCTGCTTGAACTGCTCACCACAAAATCCACCACAAACAGCGCACGCTCCAACATTGGCCTTACAACCAAAAAAAAAAAAAAGAAAAAGGGAAACAGGCCAAGTTGAATAATAACAACTCCATCATTATGATTGGTTATTCAAAGGCCTCCCGATACTTTTAGGGGCGTGTATATCCCTTCTAGGTAAATGCGCTTACACATAGTCACAGTAGCAGCTGGCCTATCAGCAGCTTTGACAGCAAACACAAAACATATTCAAGTTGAGAATGCGGGTGGGATTATTGGCGTACGGGCTTCACGCACAGAAGAGCTAGACCAGCATTGCCACGGGGATTCGGCAGTTAAAGAGCTCAGTTGCATTCTGGCTAATGGGATGGCCTCGGTCTCGGGGTTTGTAAGACCGGGAGTTTGGTCGAAGCCCCACCTGGAGCACCCCGCACATTTCGGCCATGCTACTCCATCCGACCCCAAGCGAGACCCAAACGGTGCACAGAATTGACAGCTTCCTTGCTTTTCTTTCGCTCGGGTGCACATGATCAGTCGGCGTCTATTGAGAGCAAGTAGCTTGGCTGCGATGTAACGTGCCTTTGTCTCCATCATCCGAGGAACAGGAAGGTGTTTTTTCCTCCCACCGGAGAGTGACGTCAGCCCAAAGGGTGGAGTCGCCCGCATCCGTGCCTGGCTCAGCGGACTTTATCTAAGATGTGATTTGATCGCGAAGCTCCGGCCGCTTGAGCCGCAGGAAACTGGCGATGGATTACTGAAAAGGGAAGATCCTGCCTACATCATGATAGGCATCGGGCGCCACAGTCACTTTCTGATCCAAAGAGTAGAGTTCCTGCGCACCAAACTTCAAAATACGAACGGTCGCATCGCCAAGGAGAAGCCAGCGTGGGCCGAGCTCGGGGCAAGGCAGCACCACCTACGTAGAACTCCACGCTTTCGCCTCCCGCCCCCGGTTTTTCCACTAATTGAAACATACGTCCAAAGATAGCTCGGGCGCAGACCAAGAAACGGAGGCGAAACCTTACCGCAGAAAGAAGGCTGTGCCTTGAGCCAAAATGTGAAAGTGAAGCTGCGATTCGTGCTGATGAATCGGCCAAACCACGGACATTGATGTGCTTGGTTGACTCGAGCGAATCACCCGACAGCATGGACCCTGCGTTTCTCAAAACATCCATCAAGCGGTGCGTTCAGACCACCCACCGGGTCCCTGAACGGCCGCCTGACTCCGGCAGCTCTTGACTGCTCCATGTACGGCAACTCGGTCCGCCGGCTCCACGCATACTTTCATGCTCGTGTTTCTTCCCGTGCGGATCCATCGAAACGAAGTATCCTTATATAGATCGGCACAAGTATAAAATGCTGTCGTGCGCCCTTCCTTCTACGCTCCTCCTGCACCCGTCCTCCAAAGCCAAAGTTTGGAGCCGTCCGGAGCAGCCAATATGTGGAACCTCAACTCCTTCGGCCTTTTCGCGGCAGGCCTCAGCCTCCTAACCTCCCAGGCCTCCGCCCAAGTCCTTCACACCTCCGGAAGATGGATCGTGGACTCCAACAACGCCCGCGTTAAGCTGCGGTGCGCCAACTGGGCCGGCCACATGGAGACCAAGATCCCCGAAGGCCTGCAAGCTCAACCAGTAGCCTCCATAGCCAAGTGGATCGCCGACAGCGGCTTCAACTGCGTGCGCCTGACCTACTCCATCGACATGGCCACCAACCCCTCCGAGCCCGTCTCCTCCGCCTTCACCGCGGCCGGCGAGTCAGCGGGCATCACCGCCGCCGACATGACCGCCCTATACGACTCCGTCGTCGCCAAGAACTCCTGGATCTCGTCCGCCACGACGCAATCCACCTTCGCGCGCGTCATCGACGAGCTGGCCGCGCACAACGTGCTCGTCGTGCTCGACAACCACGTCTCGCACGCGTCGTGGTGCTGCGGCAGCAGCGACGGCAACGGCTGGTGGGACCAAGCCAGCGGCTACAACGACGCCAACAGCCGCTACTTCAACACGACCGCCTGGCTGGCCGGGCTCGCCGCCATGGCCGAGTTCTCGGCCGCGCACCCCAACATCGTCGGCATGGCGCTGCGCAACGAGCTGCGCGCCACCGGCTCGCAGGACCGCGACGGGCACGCCGACTGGCGCAAGTTCGTCGGCCAGGGGCTCAACGCCATCCACGGCGCCAACGCCGACCTGCTGATGGTCGTCGGCGGCCCTTCGTACGCGACCGACCTGAGCTTCTTGTACAACGACCCGCTCGATCGCTCGGCGTACCCGGACAAGGTCGTCTGGGAGTTCCACAACTACCAGTGGTCGTGGTCGTACTCGAACTGCGCGGACCACCAGACGAAGCTGGGCCAGAAGACCGGATTCCTGCTGAGCGAGAACCAGGCCTACACCGGGCCGCTGTGGCTGAGCGAGTTTGGCTGGAACCTGGATACGCCGTCGGCTGCCGAGATCGACTACTACACGTGCTTGGTGCAGTACATGCAGGGCAATGACGCGGATTGGGCCTTCTGGGCGCTGCAGGGCACCTACTACATCAGGGACGGCCAAACCAATTTCGAGGAGACGTTCGGTCTGGTGAACAAGGAGTGGAGCGCGTGGAGGAACACTTCCTTCCCAGACATTCTGGGGTCGATGTTCGATGTTACGCAGGGACCAGGAATCTGAGTCCTGTGATGAAATGTGTACAAAAGCCCTTCCATCGGATGAAAACATGACTGGCGTAAAATAAATATGAATTTTCTGAATTCAAAACGCTTCCGAAAAAAAAATAAAAACTTTTTCATACACTGTTATCTTACCATACCATTCCCCAAATAACGCCTTAGCCCTCACTAAGCCACTCACTCCATAGAGCTGGTTTTGCTGCCCTCGCGCGGGTCTGGAGCTCCCCCTTCAAGACAAATCCCGTCAAATGACCCGATTTGAACTTCAGATCATGCATGCAGAAGTTCTCCATCCCATCTGGCCCTGGTTTCTTTTGACAGCGTACTAACCTGCCAGATCAGCGCCTCCTTCATCAATTCCGCGTCCCAGCGGAACATCATTGGCCGTGGCACAATTCCGAGAGCAGTCCAGCTGCTCTTCCCTCCCTGCGTCAAAGCACGACGCGCCACTGCTTCTCGCCCCATCAACATCCCCCTGTAGCTTGGTCATTTCCCTCCTTCTCCTCGTCACCTTCGCGCTCTTCTCCCGCCCAACCCACGACCACGGCCTCCAAATCCGTAGGCGGCGGCCTATAGCCACAGGCGATCTGGGCCCAACAGACCCAGCGCCCCGAGACAGCTGCCGGCTTTCTTCTTCTACGTAAAGGGCACGGGCTGCGTCGCCTAGCACCATTTCCCCCCCACCAGCCCGAGTGCCTCATGAGCGAGCCGCTGCAGCTACAGCTTCTCGTTAGTGTGCCACTTCAGCTGCGCGGAGACGTCGAGGTTGCGATACTTCTGGAGCCAGATGATGGGAGACGTGACGGTGTACGAGGTGAGGAGAGACAGGACGCCAGCGGCAGAGGTGAATTTGAGGCCGAAGATTACAGCCTAACATCGTTTGCCGCAGTAGAGCTTCACGCATTCTGGATAATGGATGCCGAGCTCAACCGCAGTTTCATCACTGGATCCATCCAGGAAGCGATGGCCTGGAGGGGCATTTGTACCACAATGGCCGTTGCTGTCGAGAAAGCCCAGTATCAGAGTTCGAGGTTATTGGGGTCACTGCGACGGACTCTCCCTGGAGGAAATGGGCACTGTGCAGTTCAATTGGCCACAAAAGCAAGGAGATTTCGGACACACAGCCGATAACTTGTTGAGCTGACACAATTCGAATAGCACCGTTGCGCTTAATTCACGAACGAGATTCTCTTCTGATTCCAGTCAGGCCGCAGAGCAGATTGCGCATAATACTAGTCGGTTCGTTTGAAAGCGTCAAGAATACCGCAACGTGGGCTGGGTATCAGCACCTCAGTGCCTGTGGAGGTCGCAGTCTTGGAAGAGAATTTGCCAGCAGTAGGGGAGACCGTAAGGCTCAGAATGGTGAAAAATGCTAGTGAGAGAGTTACTGTGGCTGCGAGAATATTTTAAGGTGCGAGGTGACACAACTTAGGTGAAGTGTTTCTGTTCCATTGAGGCTATTATGTGCCATTTTCTTCATGTAGCACACATGTATGGCAGAAAACACTTAGCCCAAACAGCCGCAGTGTCTGGGCACGCACAGCGATGCGATTGGGATTCAGGAAGCAGCGGTAGAATAGCAGATAGACCAAAGCACCTGCCAGAATACTCGTTCATTACTTGCGTACACATCATAGAGATCTATGTAGAGTACAATAAGACCAGGATTCTTGCCGTGCAGGTCATCGGATTCTGAGCACGCCGCCACCCTAAAGACATAATACAATATCCTAGCCATAGCAATATTAAGCGCAATATATACCCAAAGGATTCCAAAATTACACTACCTGTCGCCTCACTCGATCTTGAAAGCAGTGATGTATTAATCCGCGTACGTAAAGCTGTAGTACTCGCACCCGGCCGTGGTGTTTGGGTTAGCCAGCTGGCCCGAACTCTGCTGCGGATAGGAATTCAGATACTGGGTGCAAATGCTGCCGACCGGGAGGTCGAATACGGCAATCTTGGTGCTCAAGCACTTAATGCAGTGATCGTGCGTGACAGTGCCAAAGACGCCGTTAATATAGTAGCTCAGCGGCGAGAGGCGCCATATGAGCTCTTAGAAGCCGGGTAGCGTGTCGGGCGGCTGCACGAAGCCGTTAAAGGTAAAGATAAGAGTGAAAAATACTAATAAAATATGGCCGGCTGACTTTGGTGTTAGGCATGGCGGCAATAATAAGGTTCGCGAAGGAGGAGGCGTAGATAAAAAAAAATTAGATCGTATAGGCGAGTACGGTAAGCTACCGCGTAGATAAGTGCCTTGTGTTCCTCTTACACAGCCTTACTCTTGACGATAGCTTCTACACTTTAGGCCAGTCGTTTGCGGAAGGTCCCTTAGGGCCCGCGCCTATAATTTCGAGTATATATCTACACTCCATTAGTTAGGTTTTGTAAGTAGATATGGTATCTTCTATACTTGGCCGGGTTCGCTTTATAGTAATATTTCCTCGACATATTACTTATAAAACAACTTAGTATAATCTTACTATTAAACCTGATATCCTCGAAACAGACTATGCGGTCGCCGGGCGCTAAGAAGACGACCAAATTACTAGGAAAGCATCACGCTGAGCTAATACACTATATAGAGAACTACTTAATCGTCTTGTACTAGCTTTCATAGTGGGCGCTAATCTTCTAAGAGCTCAATGAATCTAGGATGCTCGTTAGTTCGCGTAAGAAGAGTAGTAGACCCGGCTTCGGGGCTAACTCGACGCCGGTAGTTATTGGCTTACGTTGTTTAATACTAAGCCCCTCACCGGGTTAGCCAACGATGGCCTCTAAGGAGTGTAGAGGACTAATGTACCATGCCGAGATCTCAGCACATGAGCAGCCATGCTCTGTGCTCCTACTCCGCGTTCCTTGGCTTTGAGTATGGATACGTGGCTCTCCAACTGCAGCGAAAGCACGTGAGAGATGTTCCTCGTGGTATCTATGGCCGAGGAGCGTTTTCACTAATCAACCAACCTGCTCGGCGTGCTAGCAAGATATCCGCAACCGAGCCGCCGCATAGTCGGTGCTTGGAGTCTATAACGGTGCAGCCGCAAGAACTCTATTCCTTCCGTTTCGCACCAACTTGCCTAATATGGCGAATCTATTCGAGAGTGAGTTATTAATCGCTTACTGAGACCACGTCTCCCAGGCGTTCACCGACAAGACGTTCACTAATTCCAAACACCACTCGGAAATCAAAAATCATCCACTTCACGAACACGGCGGTATATCTGCTCACAATCGGCCACCTCGGGGCAACAGTCCCTCTGCACTGCGGAGTACCTCGGACCGTGAGGGAGCACGATGTAATAAGTTTGCTCAGATTGATAACCACGGTCTTCCGCCATTTGACCACTTTTGCGAACTGTGAGACCCACGCCGCCGCAGCTACCAAGAAACCGCGCGCCACGATCTCGAAACACCCAGATACGAGCTGTAGCATGAATGAAGCATCCCATCAACAGCCTTCATAGCCAGCGTCCCACTGCGCAATGCCGACTACTTCACTATACCGAGCCCGAGCCCCGACCCGTTTCAACACGCCGAACGACGACCGCTCCTCATTGGCCAGTGTAGCGAAAGCCACGAGCGCCATCCTTCTCCGGCTTTAGGAGATAACGTAACCACCAACTCCTCTCCAGCAACCTCCAGCCGCCAGGAGCAGCAACAACACTTGAGATATAATACTCGCGGAGATGCGCTGGCGCTTATCCCCGTGATGCTGCCTTCGCTCCTGTTTAGGAAATGATGTTAAGTCTTGGTGCCTTCACGGCACGCCTAACGCCGCATGGCTTCATTTTAACTCCGGAGCTATCAGCGTCTGTAAGCTGATGCTATAGAGAATATTATTGCGCAGCGAGAGAGGTGGTTGGAGGAGGGGTTCAATGACGAGTCCTATATAAGCCTCTCGAGATACAAATAAATCCAGACTTCCATCCAAGACACTATTTCCTTAAATCTTTAATCGCGTCTACTAAAAAAAAAAAAGATCCGTTTTCGCCTCAAAGACGACCGGGATCTTGCACGACCAAACCACTCACCATGACCGCGCCAACTAACCGCGCCGCCTACCTCACCCACGAGCAGGCCTACCCGCTCTCAGTCCGCGAGGCGCCCTTCCCCGCGCTCGAGCCCAACCAAGTCATCATCAAGACCGCCGCCATCGCCGTCAACCCGGTCGAGTACGACCCCCCCTCCCCCCCCAAAACAAAACAACGCGCCCCCTTCCCACCTATCCTCCTTCCCAACCCACATCATCTGCGAACTCCAAACTGACACCCGCACCTAGCTACGTCATCCAAGACCAAAGCATTCCCTTGCCGGCGCTCTACTACCCCTGGATCCCCGGCCACGACGTGGCCGGCACCGTCACGCACACGACGCACCCAGCGCACCCGGCGGGCACGCGGGTGCTCGGGCTCGCGCTGGCGTTCGACACCAAAGACGCGGGCGCGGCGGGGTTCCAGGCGTACGTCAAGCTCTCGCCGCCGTTCATCGCGCGGCTGCCGGACGGCGTCTCGTTCGAAGAGGCGTGCGTGCTGCCGCTCGCGACGGCGACGGCGTGCGCGGGACTGTTCGAGGAGGCGAACCTGGGGCTGCGGTATCCGTCGGCGGCGGCGGCGCGAGAGGACGGGGCGAAGGCGGAGGGCGAGGGCGAGAGGGAGGTGGTGGTTGTGTGGGGCGCGGCGAGCAGCGTCGGGAGCAGCGCGGTGCAGCTGTGCACGAACGCCGGGTACGACGTGTTCGCGACGGCGGGGGTGGGGAACGCGGCGTACGCGAAGGAAACGCTGGGGGCGGCGCGGGTGTTCGATTACAAGAAAGAGGGGGTGGTCGAGGAAGTCCTGGTGGCGTTGAAAGGAAGGCGGTTTGCGGGGGTGTTTGATGCGATAAGCCTGGGGGGTGCGATTGAAGCGTGTGTGGATATTGCGGGGAGGGCGGAGTGTGAGGGGGCGAAGAGGTTCGTGGCGACGGTGCGGGGGCTGCCGGAGGAGCTGGAGGGGAGGCTGTCGGAGTTGGGAGTGTGGACAAATAGGATTTGGGGGAGCATGGCGAGGCATTCGCCTGTGGGGAAGGCGGTGTTTGAGGATTTCCTGCCCGGCGCGTTGGCGGATGGGAGGTTCGTGCCTGCGCCGAGGCCGGAGGTTGTGGGGGAGGGGCTGGAAAACGTGCAGAAGGCGGTCGATATTCTGAAGGCAGGGGTTTCGGCGAAGAAGCTGGTGGTGACTTTGTAGCTTCGCAAAGGTAGAATGTAGGATCTTATCCTCGAATGGATCTACGCAAACTTGAGTGAAACTGTGAGCAAAATGTTTGGTATTGTCTCCACATGCTTTACACAGCCTCTGGGTTCATGTTCCATGCCGAGTATGATAGTCTTGTTCGTCTTGCTGTTCATAGGAATAGGAAACCAGCGGGTATAGCATCGGCGGTCATCATTCGTGAGACTTCCTGAGGGGTAGCGGAAAATAATGGGCTAAATACCGACGACGGGGTGGTGGAAACGGCCAGCATAGAGATCAAAAAAAAAAAGGGACGAAGAAGCGGTAAGAGTGACGGTGACCTCGATACATTCGACATCAACGTCGCAAAGAGTTGACAGAATGCGAAGATATATTGTTCGAGACAAGTTGGGATTACATTTTTTTTGTGCCAAGCAAGCAGAAATGTTGTTATATTTGAGATGCTTATAGCACGGTTAGTGCCATTGGCTCCTATTGCACTCATCCTGTAAAGGGGTTTTGTGGGTGCGATCGGACTGGTGGACTTGTTATCGCTGCAGTACGGCCACGGAGCATGTTATGGCTAACAGAGGCCCAGGTCTGGAGACTCGGATGTTTGTTCGACACGTATGCTGGTTCCTCTGAAAACATGGAGTTGGAATTCTGATTCGCAATCACTGGTAGAGACAGATGTGGCGGATGATTGGGTTGGTTAATGGAGCGTTTGCTGGCATTGTCGTGTTTGTGGTAGCTGAAGCCTGAGCTGGCAAACTATTTTCGCATACGAGGTGGCTGCACCGCCGGATAAATAGCGGCTGAGACGCTATTACATGCAGGTCAGTGCAAGGCTAAGGCTGGTCTAGGCTGCGACAGGGTAGGACAGGTAGAGAGATGTCGTGCGCAATTGAAGAGCGGGTTAAGATTAAAATGACTAGTCAGACGGCAGACTAGGAGGCGGGCAAATCCAGGAACCGGCAAGCCGAGGGCATGATGGAAGGTCAGCTACCCCAGCGTTGTGGCCGACGCCGCATCCGCTTTATTCGCTGGGCGCGGCGCTGCAGCGGCGCAGTAAGCGGAGCGGTGTCTGGAACTAGCGGCGGCACAACTGGGGTCGCACGACACAAATAATGCCCTGCCCGACGCCGCATGTCAGCAGGGACGGATATGGAGTGAGCGGGCTGGCCGGTGGAGAGGCGTAGCTAGTCCTGAGGCCACGAGAGAAAAAGGGCGAGGGGTGGCCGGGTGAAACGGACAGAAACGGGCACGTACAATAGTTGAGATGTTTCTAGCTTGCGCGGCTCGACGGGGGTCATCCTGTCGTCAGGGTCGGATGTAGATAGGCTCGGACACGCTGCAGCCAAAGCGCGCACTCTATCGCCAGGCACGATCCGGGCGCCCGCTAGGCCGGATGATTTGCAGGTACCGAGCGAGCGATGCGCGGCCTGCTCCCACCACGGCGCGTCATCAATTCGCGCTGGGCGCAGGTGGTGCAGCGGAGGGCCGTCAATTCGGCGGGCGGCTGAGGGGCTTCGGCGTCGGCTCTGCGAGAGAAAGGGCGACTGCGCCAATGCGGCTCAGGCTGGCGGGCTGGTGAGGGGGAGACGCACGGGACGAGAGCGAGGCTCGATTGGGGATGCGACGCGGCAAGCGGATATTTTTGGGCGAGGGCAGATGGATTCGCTGTGGTGCGACACATGATCGCCATCGATTCGCATGGCCGAAACGCGGCGGGGCCAACGGGCGGCCGGGGCGTGCAGAGGCGGCAGCGCAGCCGGGCCGGGGACGCCCAAGCCAGTCGCGTCGCTGCTGCTCGCGCTCTTGGACACGCGCCAAGCCGCCTGTCGCCCGTCTGCAGAGCTTGACACGCCTGCATGCGCCGCCCGCCGTGCCGCCGCCCCTGCGAGAGTCAGGGCGTGCGCGCGCGCGTGGGCGATCGGCCGCCTGCGCGCGTAGCTGCTGAGTGGTGGTGGCGGTGGTGGAGCGGGTGGTGGTGGCCGCGGCGGTGGTCAGAACACCACCGCCAGCAGCAGCAGCAGCAGCAGCAGCAGCAGCTAGCAGCGCCAGCACAGCGGCGCCACGCCTGCCCGCACGCCCCTGGCGCGGCCGTGTAAACGCCCAGAGCGAGCCGTGTCGATGGTGCCGGCGTAGCCAGGCCCGCAATGCGCATACACGACCGCCAAGCACGCCCGAACGGGCTCACTTAATTGCTGCTGCTTAGCTCTGCATCCCAACGCGGCATGGCCGCCGGGCCTGCTGCGCGTGGTGCTGCGCTACATATAGGCCAGCATGAAGAGCTTCGTCCGCCGCCTCGGGAGGTGCCAGTCTGCCTGATTTCCTCTCCTCGCCCGCCCTCGCTGTCCGCGGCACTCACCTTCGCTCCGTTTGCCTGCTGCTTTCCGTTGTTGATCTCCTCGCTCGCCGTCCCCGCTCGCGCCTCTCGTGCTCCCGCCTGCTCCACCCCGGCGATACGAGACACTCCACGGCTCCAAGACCGCATTGCAGGTGGCGCTTGCCTTCGAGAACAAAACGCGCCCGCTGCCACCTTGTCCACCCGCCCGGCACGCCCGCGCCTCTCTTGTTTTCTGCTTCTTTTTTCTAGCCTTGTGCGACCCGCCCGCCAGACGGGTAGCAAGCGCAGCTGCCGTGCTACACTTCCCGCTTCAACTGTAGCCCTCAACCTCACGCCTTGCCTTTCTTTTCACCGCGCCTTCGACGCCTCCTCCCCTTCTTCGCTTCTCAATAAAGGTAGTGCCCCTCCTGCCCCAAGGTCCTCCTTCCCGTTTCGCATAGACTCGCTAACACTCCCGCTGAAGCAGCCGCCCGCCTTATTGCGAACTCTAATTTGTAGCCGCCTGGATTGCGCCCGCCTTGCACCCTTTGCTCATGCTCTTCGACATCTCCGCTTAATCCCTTCCCTCGCTATCCACCTCTCGCCAACTGCCATTCGCTTGCACCTCACCTTCGTTCTGACCTGCCCGTCATGTGGGGAGAAGCTTTGGGCCTGGCCGCCCGCGCCGTAAACGAAAATGGTGTCCACGACATCACTGACCCGTGGCCTGTGAAGGACGTGAGTCTCGCGACTGTTCGCCGCAAAGTTGCGCGCCTGCTCACCCTCATCTTAGATCGTCTACTGTGCCATTGTGGGCGGAATCATGCTCATGGCTCTGCTCGAGTGGTTTCTCTGGGTGGCCGCTTTCTTGTACTGCCTGGTCAAGGTATACAAGAAAGCCGAGAACACCAGCATCAAGGTGCTGGCCGTCATCGTCATGATCCTCTTCACTGCCCTCAGGTACGCCGCCCCGCACTGCCATGCGCCTGCCCCGCCGCCTATTAACCATTCTGTGCCTGCAGATGCATTTTCCTGCCAATCATGGTTGTCACTCTGCCTCTTCCGTCGCAGGTCGTGCAGTACTTTCCCGTTGCCATGGTCGAATTCCTTCAATGGTTCGCTTTCTGGGCCTTCGCTGGCCTGCTTACCGTGCCCTGGCTGTTCTGTGTCTACCAGCTCGTCACCCATTCCATTGGCCGCACCAAGAGGATCAAGCACGTGCTGGACGAGGCCTCCGCCCCCAAGGTTGTCATCATCATGCCCTGCTACAAGGAAATCCCGGACGTCTTGATGCGCACCATTGATTCCCTGGTCGACTGCGAGTACCCGCCTTCCTGCTTGCACATCTTCCTCTCCTTCGACGGTGACCAGGAGGATGAGCTCTACCTCAACACCATTGAGAAGCTCGGCGTCCCGCTCACTCTGGACACTTACCCCAAGAGCATCGATGTCACCTACCGGAGCTGCCGCATCACCGTTTCCAGGTTCAAGCACGGCGGAAAGCGCCACTGCCAGAAGAAGACCTTCCAGCTCATCGATAAGATCTACCAGGAGTACCTCAAGCGCAACGACAACCTCTTCGTCCTGTTCATCGACTCAGACTGCATCCTGGACAAGGTGTGCATCCAGAACTTCATGTACGAGATGGAGCTCAAGCCCGGAAGCAAACAGAACATGTTGGCCATGACTGGTGTCATTACTTCCACCACTGAGAAGAACAGTCTGATTACGATTCTGCAGGACATGGAGTACATCCACGGTCAGCTGTTCGAGCGTTCGGTCGAGTCCGGCTGTGGCGCCGTCACCTGCCTGCCCGGTGCCCTCACCATCCTCCGTTTCTCGGCGTTCCGCAAAATGGCCAAGTACTACTTCGCCGACAAGGCCGAGCAGTGCGAGGACTTGTTTGATTATGGCAAGTGCCACCTGGGCGAGGATCGTTGGCTGACTCACTTGTTCATGATTGGTGCCAAGGAACGCTACCAGATCCAAATGAACACCGGCGCCTTCTGCAAGACCGAGGCCGTCCAGACGTACAAGAGTTTGCTCAAGCAGCGCCGTCGCTGGTTCCTGGGATTCATCACCAACGAGGTTTGCATGCTGACGGATATTCGCCTCTGGAGGAGGTACACCATCCTGTGCATTGTGCGTTTCATGCAAAACACCATCCGCACCACTGCTTTGCTCTTCTTCATCATGGTTATCTCTATCATGACCACTTCGCAGAAGATTTCCAACCTCCCGGTCGGCTTCATCGCCGTCTCGCTCGGCCTCAATTGGGTTCTCATGCTCTACTTCGGCGCGAAGCTTGGTCGCTACAAGATTATGCTGTACCCGATCATGTTCGTGGTAAACCCCTTCTTCAACTGGTGCTACATGGTCTACGGCATTTTCACTGCAGGACAGCGCACCTGGGGTGGCCCTCGCGCCGACGCCGGAAGTGCCGACAGCAATACGACGCCCCAGGCTGCCATCGAGCAGGCCGAAGCCACCGGCGACGACCTCAACGTTGTTCCCGAGACCTTCAAGCCCGCCGCCGAGATCCAGCGCAAGAAGTCGAAGAAGGAGGGGCGGCAAGCTCAGCTCCCGCTCCAGCCATCGGATCATTTGGAGGGTCGGTTCGCTCCTGCGGAGAGGCTTCCAGGTGGTTGGTACCAGCAAGGAAACGATTCTGGGCTCACGCTCCCAGACATGCTTCCCCGCGATCCCAATGCTCCCCGATTGCCTCTTCACCCTCGCGAATCGTTCGACTCCTTCATCACGCAAACCTCGGGCGGCAACAACTCGATCTACATGCCTCGTCGTGTCGAATCGGTCATGGACGTCGAAGGCGTCGCCGCCTATCACCTCGCCCAAGCTGCCCAACGTCCGGCCGGCGGTGCATTCTATGAGCAAGGTCCTAGCCAGGCGCAGTATGGCCCCGTTAGCCAGGGCAAACCTGGTTTCCACGAGTCTGTTGACTCACTTGACAGCTCCACCTATGGCTACATCGACCGCAAGGACACCCGCGACCTCTCTCCCGTGCGCGACCAGCTTGATCGCCCGCCGCACAATCGCGTCGCCAGTGACAACAGCGTTACGTCCATGCGCTCCAAGTCCCCCGGGCCCGGTTCCTCGCCTCTCGCCGCCGAGCTGAAGGAGTACGGCAACACCGCAGACCCCAACAGGGGCCACCCTGCTCTCGCCTCCAACCAGTCCCCTTACACCGACCCTAACGGCAACAGCTCCGCTGCCAGCCTGACCATCCCAGCTGCAACTCACCGCCCGACCAGTTCTGTCGGTAGTGCCGGACGACAAGGTCGTAGCCCGCTCGCCCGTGCCAGCTTCGTCCGCACCGGGGATGACATCGAACTCGGCATTGAGATGCAGCAGCAACAGTCACTCATGGACCCACGCAGCCGCAGCCCGGTCGCCTACGGTATCCCGGACGTCCAGGTCCACCAGCCCTCGATGCCAACGGATGCCGAACCCAGCTCCGCCCAGGAGCAGGGTCACTCGCGGAACGACAGCCGGGACAGCGAGGGCAAGCGGCGAAAGAGGCTTACCAAGCAGCCTCCCAGCAGCCGGAGGCAGAGCCAAGCTGATTGATTGAGCGTTTAATTTCTACTTTGCATTGGACCGGCGTTCATACTGCATGCATGCGACTAAAACAAGGGCTTTACTTTCTTACGGTCACTTCTTTCACATTTGAACTGACGTATGTACGCATGACGCCCATTCCTTCTCCTCTTTATTCCTCACTTTTGCTTCATTACATGCGTGCATGTCGGCTATCGTGATTTGGGAGGAGAAATGTGGCCTTGCTAGAGCGGTGGGGGGTTTTTTCTTTTCCTCATCTTCCCCAGCTATAGTTAATGAGGGAGTAATTACTTTTCCGGGGGGGATGTCCAGCCAGTCAGCTAGTGAGGAGTTGGAAAGTTGAAAAGAGGCATGGATGAGGGAATGAGAAGGATAACTGATACCTACCTTGAAAGTATACAAGCTAATAATCAAAAGTATGATATGACGCAATATTCTTTTTCCCGTAACTTTCCGTGACCATGTCTTAGACACGCAAATGTTCCGCGTCACTCAACGACGGTTATGCAGAGCGGACAGAAGCGGCGGGCAAGGAAGGAGAACAGAACAAGCCTTTTGTTTTCTTTTTTTTTCACCCCCCGTCGCTTGCGCCAATACGATGAAGCGGAAGTTAAAACCCCACCCACAAAAGGAAAAGAAGGTTCTAGATACGGGGGGGGGGAGGTGGTTCATCGCGTTTCCGTCACGTCATGTCCCGTCGCGCGCCGCAATTTTAAGGTGATCGGCCGGCGGGCGGGCGGCAAGGAGGATAGCGGTCGTAAAAACAAACGTGGAAAGAGAAAAAAAAAGAAAAAAGAGTATCGCACGGCTCTTTCGCCCTCCCCGTGCGCCGCTCGCGTATCGTGGACGGTTTGGTTCGCTGGCTGCCACGGTGTCGTCGTCAGGACCCCCGTCCAGGCCAGGCATTTGCGTGTGTCGAACGCGGCAGAAGAAAGCTTGTCGGTGGGTGGCGGAAAGGCTAATTCACGAGAGGGAAGTCGAGAAGCGTTGGAGGTACCGGTTGAGCCTGTGAGCAAGTGGTTGACCGGATGTGGGATTTTTCCTTCGAGAGGCCGAAGGATGAAGAAGGGGGGCTCGGGGGGTTGTGTGTACTGGAGGGTGAAGACCGTTGAGGCACGGGGCCGGCGCTCGAAGATGGTGGTGGTACAGGGCAGACATGTTTGAGCATTTGGTTAGAGAGCACAGCGGGTGGAGGCATGAGCACATGGTTGTTGTATGCTGCTGCCGGTTGGAAGTAGTTGTGCCGGCGCTCGTACGGATGGGGTAACGTTTGCCCCCGGGATCGTGGATGGCGGACGCCCGAGGATCTGAGTTGGGTGCATGGATCTTGCTTGCTTGCTTTCGCTTCCAATCATTCTCTTTTGTTCTTTTGGCTCTGGTTCCCGCGATGTGGTAACTTTCGGCTAGCGGTGAGCTTGCCTTCTTGGAGCACCCGTTTTGGCTTCGCTTGCCTGATTACGTGCCTGGAGCCTTTTGGCTAGCTGTTTGCTTCGGCTAGGCCCAGAGAGACTGTGCATGGAGGTGTTGATGCGATTGCGTAGACAATAGAGACGGTTATACAGTGTCTCCGTTGCCTGGCGAGGAGCGCTTCTGTTGGCTGCGTATAATCCCCTTGTTTCTCCGCCGGAGGGGAAGTCTAGGACTCTGACATTGGTGTCCATCCATGGGCGCTGATTATAGGAGAAGTATATGCACACTCTTCGTCTCGCAAGCCGGGTTCTTCCTAGTTAGGTGCTGATCCACGATTGGGCATTAATGGTTGTCAGGCGCTTATTCCATTCAGTGACTGGAACTTGACTGTGGGTTCTTGTAAAAGAGGTTCAGGAAACATCGCGACTTTATCCTGTCCAGTTGGAGCGATTTCGAAGCGACAACCGTATGAGCGGATATTCACTCTATTGCCAATAGAGAAGCACTTAGACGAGTGATTTGTGTCTCGTCCCGGCCTTCCTCAGGTCGAGTTGGAGGAGGCGTCTCCATGAAGTAAACAACCTCCTTATGCTACCTGCACCCGATGAATGCTAAGATTCCAAGACTAGAAGCCATAACCAGTAGCCTCAGACTGGACAGAGTGTTTATTATAGGGGAAAAAAAATCGCCCTGGGTTCCTCGTCTTTCTCGCCACTTCACATCTCCGAGGGCTCTCCCATGCTGTTCAAGCTAAGCCGAATCACACCAGACTGAACGTCTGTTCTTCCAGCTCACCTTCCTCCAGCATCTCAATAGCCTCTCCGTACATCATCCCATCTACGTAACACTCCCCACATAAACTATATTCTTCGCTTCCATTTTGTGGTCTCAGGATGAAGGGGACTTGCCCTCCGAAGAAGACTACAATATTGTCTCCAGGTTGTGCCACATCCGGTCCAAGGCCGCAGAACCCTTTCTGGCTGATGAAAAAACACCTGAAACTTAATGTTATTTCAGCTCCTTCAAGCCCCTGTTTCCAATCACCATTTCTGCATTCCCTGTTCAGGAAATCTCGCGCGTGCGGGACAATTCCCTGCTGGCGGAGATAAGCGAGGAAATTTGCAATATGGTCTTCGATTCGGCCTTCGGTCCAAAAACTCTCCTTCAGCTTCGAGTGCCAGCCGGCGTAGAGCGTGGAACAGAGTTTGGACAGAAGGTGGCGGAAAGAGCTTTGCAACCTCTCAGGCGCCGTTGTAAGCTCTTCCCAAATAGCCGTGATGATCGCCGCGTTTCCTTTTCTGTTACCAACTGTGCTGAAATCGAAAGTATCCGACCTCCATTTGACCAAATCCAGACAGGCGCCATCCACTTTGAGTATACGCTCTTCGATTGAAAATCGGGATATTTTAGACCCACAGGCTCTGTAAAAGTATCCCCGGTTAGGCTTGTCGGCTAGCGCCGAGGTTTTTTTTTTCGGCGCCCAGAAAGGTACCCAAGATGGAGGACGAGGATAGTCCAGAACCCCGCCGTGTCTAATTTGGGACAGCATGTACAAGGGGTCGTGCAGCTCTAAGAGCCTTTTGGCTACATCGAGGAACACATCCTGTACTGGTTTCGAATAGTCGACTATCACAAACGGGGCTCCACCGGCTGTTCCTCTAAAGTTTTGGAATGCCACATGGCCTAATAATGCATATATCTTGTCCCTAGGGTTGGAACAGTGGCGGTGCATTGCAGCCCGAAGTGTATTTCGCACATCCTCATCCTTACCATGGACAAAGTCGAGATTCATCCTGGAGATCATGTGCATATGGATGACACGTCTCGAAAGGACGGACTCGAAATATTTATCCACGTGCCCTGACAGATATGTTAGATTTTTCCAGTGAAGCTGATGGCGGCCGCACAAAAGGAAGGCTTCTGAGGCCAATCCGACCTCTTGAAAAGTCCACATGCGGAAGAACCAGGGACTTACAAGGAGTTTGCTCAACTGGATCCACTCGTATTCTGAGATGCTTAAGATCATTATCTTAATCTTTTCTCTGGTCTCTGATAAATCCAAGTCCTGGAGATGATCGACTAGTCCGAAGGCTGTCCGGGCGTCGAAGTTGTCACCCCGCCCAAGCCATGCATTGACATTCTCCGCTTGTCTGAAGATTGCCCGCATCATTTGTACCTGATGGCCGCGTTCCTGTAGGTTGCTCTGGTCGATGCATATAGAATCGGCCCACAGGATGCGAGTAGCATTTTGGTATCGAAGGCGTTGGAGGACATCGTAGAGAGACTGTGGGATCTGTAGGCGCTTGCGGTGGCAAAAGATATCCGTCCTTTCATCCCCCCAGACGTACGAGATGGCATCATAACGCGGATGGAAGTTGATCGAGCAGATGCGGAGACGACAGGAAATCGCGCTGTTTTCCGGCCCAGGCAGCAGTTCGAGGAGACGGAAGAATTTCTCTCCGTCAGGGAGAGCTTCGTGCAGATAGCGGGGTTCGTCGAGAGCAGGGCTGGGCTCCCCAGATGAGTCCTTGCTGCCTGGTGCCTGCTTCCTTCGGGCCCTTCCCTTGACCTTCTTTGAACGTCTTGCCATCTCGCGAGCTGTGAGGGCGTTCTCTGCAGAGCCAAGATGTGAGAGGAATATAAAGCTTGGACTGATGTTGGCCAGGGCATGGAAAATTCGAGGTATGAGTTTGGCGAGTCCGGGGATGCACGAGGCTGAGGATATCAAGAAGTTGCGGGGAAGTGAGTAAGCAGGCAGGGCAAAGCGCCACACGCGTGACAAAAAGTCTGCGCACCTCAAAATGGCTTCCCCTACCAAATCGCCTGATCCAGCGTCGTGGAAATATGTACATAGGGCGTAGAAGCATTTATTTGAACGTAAATGTCGGCACTTGTGTTTGAATTCAACGGTTATCCCTCAGAGAGCCCCAGTGAATCTGCAGACTATGGAACAAGGATCGAAAGGCACTATACTACATTTGGATATTCCCATTTGGACTATCTACTGCTGCACGCATGTTCGGCCTCAAACAACTTGTATATCCGGATGAATGGATCTACTCCCTACGGAAATTCGCTCGCTCAGGTAGGAATCGATAAGCTTCACAGCGCGTGGAGCGATTTCACCCGCGTGAGCGCGCGGGGGCGACCGCAAGTGGGGCATGCCCCCAGTGTTACTGAGCCGCACTGGCTTAGTTTTGCTCCCGCGAGGGTCGAAGAGCCAAACAAAATTCAATAAATGCTACACAACATGAATTGCAGATGCTCTGAGCTACCTGTTGGGGGTTTACAGGTTGTAGCGGAAGTCGGGGTGAGCATCACCTCTCTTTCCGCCGTCAATCTCCTTGACCTTCTGCTCAAACGACATATTATCTCGCTTACGGTTGAGCCGCCAAAGCGTGAACCACATTATCGAGTACCCCATGCCGGCACATATGATAGCTGCTAAAGAAACAGCGTGACCTATCACGTACCGCCCATCTAAGTTTGTCAAACGGTAAATCTGGCCGGCCTGGACACTCGTTAGCTGTTTGAAGGGTTGTGGGAGGGTTTTTTTTTACTTACGACAATACCTGCACTATTTCCTATTGTTTGTTGCAGGCCAATTGCAGTAGCGCGCTTGAAGTATCCAGCATTACTGTTGCTAATCCAAGTAACGTTCAAGCCGACGACACAATATATCCCTGTGGCTGTGACAAACGTGGCAAAATACAGGACAGCTGTAGAGCTCATGCTAACACCTATCAGCAGCGAATACCCGGTCATGGTCACCATAGCCATAGGAACCATGAATACCGCCCGTCTGTTGATATGGTCAGACAAAAAGGACACTGCCACGTAGATTACGGCAGCCCATGCATAGACGGGCACCGTCAGCAGCTGCGTTCTGACGCTCGAATACCCAAAACCATTGATGATCTTCGGTAAGAAGGTTGAGAAGCCGAAAGAGCAGATGTTGGCGCAGAATTGGCAAAATGCCGACAGCCAGACCTTGGGGTCCGTGAAGGCAAGCTTTATCTCGCTCTTGTCGAACACTTCGGACCCGTGGTAGACCTTGGCGCGCTCATGGCGGATCCGCATCAACGCTTTCTCGTCGTCCCGGAGCCACCAAGCTGTCTCGAATGAATCAGGCAGGACGAAGACTGCCAGTATTCCGACCACGATCGATATCAGTCCCTCCACGAGAAAGAGCCAACGCCAGCCTGCAAGCCCTTTGGCGCCGTGGAGACTGGTCAGACCGTATGCGAGCAGCCCGCCAAAAGATCCGGATAACGCTGCAGCAACGAAGAGGTACGAGATTCTTCTGGCTTGTTCGGTGCGTTGGTAGAAGGTGCTTAGGTACAGTGTGAGACAGGGAAACAGTCCGGACTCAAATGCACCAAGGAGGAGGCGTGTGGCGAGCAGTGCGGCGTAGTTTTGGACGAAGGCAGCCCCGATAATGACAGCACTCCAGCCGATGATAAAAAAGGGTATCAACCGGCTTGGCCCGAGTCTCTTCAGCACCAGACTTGCGGGTATTTCGAATGCGATGTAGGTCACTATAGAGTCCGTGAGTGACGCGTCCAACTGACAAGCGATCCATCAATACCATAGAACACTGTCACTGCGACGTTCAGCTTGTTCCCGTCAAGGTCCAAGTCCTCATTCATGCCTGCAATAGCAGCGTTCCCGATATTGCTGCGGTCCAGGTAAGAGACCAGGAAGAACAGAACCTGGAAATATTAGCTGACGAAGGGCTCTCAGCAAGCACTTTGTGCAGGCACGTACCATCATGGGCGCCAGCCACATGTCTAGCTTCCGCACCAGACGTTTTTCTGCTGCTGGGTCGATTGACAGCTCCGCAGAGGCTGTTTCGACGTCATTTTTGATTTCGCCTTCCACCTCCAGCGACTTCTTGTCTGCCATGGCTCAAAGGTCTGCTTTTAGGGTTTGAAGAGCTAAGGAGGATTGGGAGGATGACCTGACGTGATATCGTATGGCCACCGGCGACTCCTTGCAATCGGTTTTCAAATGATGATGCCAAGCTCCTGTTAGTATTGCTATCGGGAATTGCCAAGAAAAGATCGGTAAAATAGGATGAGTCTCAAAGATAAGCCCGACGCACTGACATCTCCAAGAAGGGACAAAAAATAAAAAGAGCATTCCATCAACATACAGAACCATCAGCGAGCATCGAGCCATAAAGAGGTATTCGCTGACAGCCATGTACCACACTAAAGTCACTGCCGATAAATTACTGTCTGAGAGCTCGGAAGCTGCACAACGGGCGCTCAAATGGCCACCGAAGTGTATTTCCCCGCATCGGCTTCTCCTCCCGACACCCATGCTATCTTATCGTGGGTTTGCCCACCAGCGCGCAGCGTACAAAAAGCCGAAAAAGCCTTGCACGAGGGGCCAAAAAGCCGATGGCTGATTACCTGGGAATGGCGTCCGGGAAACGACTCGCCAGTGAGGACGCAGCCCAGGTGCAGCCGGGAAACAAGCAGAGTAAGAGAGGTCGTCATGCTTCGGCATGTTTGGCCTGCCACCGGCGAAAACAAAAGGTCGGTATCTCTCATCTGGCTGCATAGACGTACATTGACGGTTTCGGGAGTGTAATGGCGCAAAACCATGCCTAAACTGCACCAGAAGGGATGTTGCATCAACATGCACCTTCCCCGAAGCGGAAAATGCAGCAGGTCCGCGTCAGCTTCTCTCCACGGAGCCCGTTGTGACTGAGCGTACAGACCTCGCAAGTGACAGTCCCTCCCATCTCCGACAGGAGAATCCAGAAGCCGAAGAGGACAACGACAACAGCACCGAAGGTCACAGATCCCGCGGAGATCCTCGCGTTGGTAGCCTGTTCAGATCGAGGGATGCGCCCTCATTCTTCGGATCTTCTTACTTTGGCCCGCAGGCAGCTGCTAAAGTCATCGAAGCTCCACCTCCAGAATCTGTAGGCGGCATGCATCAACATATGCCGGCTGGGTCTCTGCATTCGTTTCGCGACGTGGGAGGGCCCTTCTCTCAGATATGGGACCTTCTTGGTCTCCTTCCGCGCAGAAAGTCCACTGCGGACCGCTTGACGGAGTGTTTCCTCGAACAACTAAACTGGGCCATAGATGCGGTGCACCCCGCAGCTTTTCGAGCCCAGTATCAATCTTTTTGGGCCAGGAAATTCGGATTCGACGACCTTGCCTCAATTGATCTCCGATGGCTGGCTTTGCTGTTCATCGTCCTCGCTTACGGCGTTTTGCTGGACTGCCCGCAGCCTCTCAATGTTGACATGCAAAGAGAGCTGGAGGAGACATCTCTCCGCTTCTATTGGGCAGCACGGCGCGCCATTGTCATTGCTCCTACGTTCTACGGAGAGAGCACTGATTTGGTAAGAGCCGGAGTGCTTGTAACACGGTACCTGATATACTCGCGCCGGGTGCCAGAGTCTTGGCTGACAACAAGCTTCGCTATGGTAAGTCTGAATGTTCCTGGTTCCAGAATTTAAGCTCAAGATCATAGCGCATGGCGCAAGCTCAAGGGATGCACATCGACGGCGAGCGATGGCGGCTTTCAAGGAAGGACACCGAGACTCGCCGCAGACTGTGGAGCAACCTCTACCTCTTGGACAAAACAATCGCACTTTCACTGGGCAGGCCATTTGCGATCGTAGACCAGCAATGCCTTGTGGAAAAGGCCAGCAACGTTTGGCTGGACGACATGGGCGACGAAGAAGCAGCTTCCGCCCCGGTACAACCAATCGCAGATCCGACACCAAGCGTGGCAAGCCGGTTATGCCATGAGCTTGCCATTATCATTGGTGCGATTCAAGAGAAATGCTTTGGCTTGTTTACCGTCTCCTACGACACGGTCCTGGCGCTTGACCGGGAGATCCTGGAGTGGCGCAAAAGCCTGCCCACATACTTCCGGCTGGAGGATCCTGACCTGTCGCTTGATTCCCGACTTTCCTTCTTGCCGTGGAACCGCCTAAACATCCACAGCATGTACCATTTTGCCCGCGTCACACTCCACAGGCCGTACCTTCTGCGCCCGTCTATCACAAATCGGTTCCGCGTCAGCCACGACGCATGCATCTCTTCGGCATGCGCCGATCTCAGCATGCGTCTTCAAGCGCTCAGCCAACCCTTGCAAGATCGACTCAGGTGGACATTGGGGCCTCACTACTTGTTCAACAGCGCGCTTGTCTTGGGAATTATTGCCGTCAGGGATCCCGCATCTTCCCGCAGCCTTGCGATTTTGGAAGATCTGGCTGCATATTGTGAGATGCAACGCAGAGACATCTGGGTCAACGAGTTTGCGCTCGCAGAAGTCAAGATCGTTGAGCTCTGCATCAAGAAAGCTCGTGAACTGCGGGGTGTTTCGGACACTACAGTCTCCAACGTCCCTTCTGTTGTTTGTCCTGTCCCAGACATGCACACACCCTCTTCGCTGGGGGATATGCACCTTTCTATGCCTCATGGTCCAGATGGGCTGGGTCAAGTGGGCTCACTAGACTTCTCGGGGCTTGGCGGCTCTGCGAGCTGGCAACCTCTGCCGTGGGACGACTCCTTTACTTTCCCTGAAGCTGCCGATCTTCAGTCGTGGGAACTGGTCATCGACAGCATTACTCAGACCCAGAAAAAAATCACTTGACTTACGGAACGGGGCAAGGACGGTATCCAAACCGACAAAGTGGTGCAGTGTTTGCAGTCCAAAGGGAACGGCAAGAGACATCACCCCAGTCTCTGCAATTATAAAATTTACCCATAGCAATCCTATCATCTACATGTACTGCATGGCTTATAGAAAAATGAAATAGTCATCAAGAAGTAAATGTCCCTCATTTTTTTTTTTAACAGCACTGACGTCCGGATGATTACTTCTAATTCCACCATGGCTTGTTCACTCCAAGGGATACATCTTTTGGCTCCGCTGTGCGAATACTTTTGCGGAATTCAACGGACCAATCAGTGGTGCCGAGCAGGCATACGGACATTATACTCTTAATTGTTCAACATATCTCATCACAATAAGGCCTCGCGCGAGAGGTGACTCTCCTCATACACCACGGTATTCACCAACGATCCTAAACCATGGCTCATCACAACCCTCAAATCATCGGCCGGCTTCAAAAACAGCGGCGGACTCCTACTTACCCCAATCCCGCACGGCGTCCCTGTCATGATCACCGTCCCCGGTTCTAAGGTAGTCCCCTACGCCAGTCAGCACCCGTCCACACATTCTCTTCTGTCTCGGCAACCATATGAAAAAAAAAAAAAATCTGGCTCACCTGGCTCAAATACGCCACAATCTCCGCGACCGAAAAGATCATGTCGTCCGCCCGCGCCTCCTGCACCACCTCGCCGTTCAGCACCGTCCGCAGCTGCACCTCCCCGGCCTCGCCCACCCGCCGCGCCGCACTCACCAGGCACGGCCCCAGCGGCGCGAACCCGTCAAACCCCTTGCCGAACCCCC
The DNA here is from genome assembly GCA_022204955.1 of Macrophomina pseudophaseolina. Taxonomy (NCBI): domain Eukaryota; kingdom Fungi; phylum Ascomycota; class Dothideomycetes; order Botryosphaeriales; family Botryosphaeriaceae; genus Macrophomina; species Macrophomina pseudophaseolina. Next base: position 199,164 of record JAJJID010000004.1, on the reverse strand, counting down.
ACTGCGCGCCGGCGAACTGGTGCTCGCGCGCGGTCACGTCGTTGGCGCACGCGTACCCCAGCACGTAGTCGAGCGCGCGCTCGCGCGGCGCGTTCTTGCACCGCTTGCCGATGACAACGGCGAGCTCGGCCTCGTAGTCGGCTTGCGGCGGCGTCGTGGCGCAGGCGGGGATGACGAGCGGGCTGTTGGGGTGGGCGAGGCAGGTCGATGGCTTGAAGAAGAGCGTCGGGTGCGTGGGCAGGGGCAGGCGCATCTCGGCGGCGTGCAGGCGGTAGTTGAGGCCGATGCAGCGGATGGTGCCGGCTTCGCGGGCCGTTAGGGGGCAGAGGAGCGTGCGGATGGTGAGGGTGACGGCGGTGGGCTGCGCGGTCGGGTCGAGGACGGTGGAGGTGGCGAATTTGCGGACGCGAACGGGGTGGGCGGAAGCGACGGCGGCGCCGACTGAGTGGGGTGGAGGTGAGCGGGGATGTTGGAGTGGTGATGCAGGAGGACAGAAGGCGTACGGTCGATTTCTGGGTCAGTGGGCTCGCCGATGTGTTCTTTGCCATCTTCGGCGGCGATGAAGCGGACCAGGCGATCCCAGGTCTATTATTTGATCTTAATGTATACTATTTCTGGTGGCTCAGTTGGACTTACCGTTGGTATCATTTTGGCTTCAGAAGGGGCTTTGGTATTGTGCAAACACTGGGAACCAACAGACTCCCAGTGCTAAAGTACCTGCCAAGATATATCAACGAGTTGTGGCCGATGAATCTCTTTGGGCGGATTCTACATCTGCCACAAAAAAAGCCGATGAACAGGGATGAATTTCCCGATCAACCGCTGCTCTTTACCGGCGCTATGCTTTGTGTCTACTGTTTTGAAGCTCGGTTTACTCTATCTGCAACCGAAATATGTGAGCAGAAGCTCTTTGTTTCCCAAATTCTCCCATCCCAATTCTCTGGTGTCTCGTCTCCATCGACGCCGCTGTGTCGTCAAGGCGGCCCGAAACTGGACCCTACCAATCCCGGCCAATGGATCAAAAACGGGGCATTCCAAAAAGAAAATATATATCGCCGAACAATGAAGACATTCGAAAATCCTGCTCCAGATTGTATGTTTTTTTTTGTTGGTATATCTCTGGAGGATGCATACACAGCCGCCAACGCGGCCTCAGCACGAGCCAAGCAGAATGGATGTGCGGCAATGATTATTCGGTTGGGGATGACGAGGCTGAGATCGCGCAATACACCTCCTCAATTGAAATTGCAATAATAGCGCAATTAGGGGTTGCGAGGGAAAAAACTTTCTTCGCAGAGCCACGAGGCCACAGTTGAGGGTCTTCACAAAGTATAGATACAAGACTCGAGCCTATCAAACCACTCGCTTATCAAATCTGGTAATGATTGGCAACCAGGCTTGATCATCACTTCTCTGGGATGGAGCAGGAAGTGCATACCGCTCATCTGTCGTGCGACTTGAGGGTTTCCGAATGAAACGACAGGGACGCACCTGCGCAGCGGTGACGCGTACTCAGGGGTCCGGGAAAGCGAGAGAATACGGGCGGCAGCGGGGGCAATTAAGGGCCGCATACCTCTTGTTTGAGCTTTCCATTGGCTCTTGAGGAAGAGTCCATCCTGTAACCCATCAGCAAAGACTGCGTTACGAACTGTCCCTGGTTTATGCCTGCAACTTCACCCATGGGATTTTGCAGTGCTATAGATCCTTCCGATTTGTCGTCGACGCATGGGGTTACCATAGCGCATAAACGTGCGGCATAGCCACAATCTGCGTTCCAGCATCTGGTCTAGCCCCGTCCCTTTTTCTTTGCTCTCACACACTTAATTGAAGCTTGTTTTCCCCGCTGTTGCTTCAGCAGACTTCACACACCCACAATGTTGAACAGGAATGAGGAAGATGCGCTCGACAAGCTGGATACAGCCCAAGGGCCACAGCCGGAACAGTTCCTCCCGGCCCCCGCGTCTGCCACGCTGCAGAAAGACAAGCTGTCGTCTATTCCTGCGCCTTTCTTCGTCATGTGAGTGCTTGATTGTGCCCGCAGTCGGGGGCCAAGTAAGTTAACGGCGGGCTGCCAGTTCCTGGATAGCTGCAAGCTCTGGCGTTATCATTTTCAACAAGTACATCCTGCACACAGCCGGCTTTGCCTTTCGTAAGTAAGCAGCCCCCGCCGTTGAACCTGAAGCTCACCTGCATCAGCCGTCTTCCTGACAACATGGCATCTGCTCTTCGCCACTATCACGACGCAAGTAATGGCGCGCTGCACCAGCATTTTGGACTCAAGACACAAGGTGCCCATGACCAAACAGGTCTATATCAGAGCCATCCTGCCCATCGCCGTCTTCAACTCCCTCTCGCTCGTCTTCGGCAACGTCGCCTACCTCTACCTCAGCGTCTCCTTCATCCAAATGCTCAAGGTTCGTCTCCTCCCCAGCACCGCATGTGCCGAACCCTTCCTTACCCTCCTCCCCAGGCCACCAACGCCGTCGCGACCCTCCTCGCAACCTGGGCGCTCGGCCTCGCCCCGCCCGACCTCAGCACGCTCAGCAAAGTGTCCGTGATCGTTGTCGGCGTTATGATCGCCTCCGTCGGCGAGATCAAGTTCCAGCTCTTCGGCTTCCTCATCCAAGTCGCGGGCATCGGCATCGAGGCGACGCGCCTGGTGCTCGTGCAGCGCATCCTCAGCGGCGACGAGTTCAAGATGGAGCCGCTCGTCTCGCTGTACTACTTCGCGCCCGCCACCGTGCTGATCAACGCCGTGCCGCTGCTCTTCTTCGAGCTGCCCGCCATCTCGATGGCCGACGTCCTGCGCGTCGGCCCGCTCACCCTGCTGGCAAATGCGGGCTTGGCGTTCCTGTTGAATGTCGCGGTGGTTTTCTTGGTGAAGAAGACCTCGGCCGTGGTGCTCACGCTGTGCGGTGTCCTGAAGGACATCCTGCTCGTCGTGGCGTCGATGGTACTGTTCAAGGATCCAGTCACGCTGCTACAGGTGTTTGGCTACGGCATTGCGTTGACCGGACTGACGTACTACAAACTCGGTCCGGAGAAGTTCAAGCGCCTGTTGAGACTGTAGGACAGAGGTCGGCGGGTTTTGGTGGGTGGCACCCCATGGAAAGGCTGGCGCGTTAGGGGGGCAGAAGGTCGTTGGGGACCCTGAAGTGTACGTGAAATCTTTGGTCGGCTAATGCAATTTCGCGGCCAGAGCCCCAATGCTGGCATCTATTAGATCTCGCAAAAAAAGAAAATTGGTTATATCCCAATTCGTTTAATTCGCAAATAAACAGTAAACTGCCAAATATGGATCCTTTACCGGGCCAGACACACGCAGTTCTGGGTGCACGAGCTGCAGTCGCTCAGGAGACCCACAGTCGCCTCTGGAATCTTCCGACGTCTCTGCTGAGAGGATAGCTTATCTGGGCCGAGAGCGTGTCATGAGGGTTTGTGGATACCACAGGTCGATTCCGTAAGGGTCTTGGATGACTCATGGCCATGCGGCTCTTTCAAGCTTTTCGTAGACCCTTCACTTTTTTTTAAAAAAAAATACTCTATAGCCGGCTGTCGGGAGTCCTGTGTTACCATGGTCCAGACGCTAACAACGGCGCTCGGTCGACTTGATGATTCAATCCTCGAACATTTCCGGAAGCAGAACATCCGCCTTTGCCCCACCGTAACCCTCTTGGATTACACCAAAATACGGAATATTTTCGGGGAGGGGGTCCATCAATGCGAACTGATAGACTGAGTTTTCTCCAGCGAAATACCCTGCACTCCGGATCGTGGTATCCGCGGGTTCGTTGACCGTTAGATCCCCAAAGGAATAAGCCCAACGGACCCTCGCAAGCTCAGCCAAAATATCAGCAAGGACTTAGTGGGGAGATGCTTCGGAAACCCGCATTTGGCAAAGTCCATCCTCTAGGATGCAAAGGGTTCGGCTCGAGCTGCGACTTCTGGTAGATGTCTCATGTCGGATAACTTGCAGCGTTTGAAGGCTGAAAGGCACGCGCTGGTGCTCGACTACTTTCTGAATGCTTCTAGGCTTTACAGGCTTAATTCGCCACCTCTAATCGTCTCAAAACATAGTAGCATTTGTACAAGGAAAAGCCTTCACAAGAAAACCATGACTTTTGATTTGCTACATAGCATTCGTTTCTTTTCTTCAAGCCTTGGATTTGTACAATACACATCACATGTACGCAACACCGAGCTTGTGCATCAGTGAAAGGCTATGCATCCATTGGCGGTTGAGCTTCCCGAATACATCTATGAAATTGCAGTCAGCAGCTATCACATGTAAGAGTAAGCGACACGACTCACACATTGGGATGCATGTAGCGACTATACACAGCGACACAATTCCATAGACCTTGAAGATCTCTGGAGGGCCGTCAGTTGCAACCCAAGTGTTGACGAATGTCGAAAAGCCGTAAAAGAGCAGATTCTTGGCAGTCATCTGCAGGATGAATATCTCGGTCGCTTGTTCCTTGTACGAGTCCCTTCCGCAAATCAGTCTCAAGCCCGGAAGAGATTTGAAAGTGGGCGACCAGTCTTACAAGATATACAGCGAGGCCGAATTCGAAGTCACGGTGATTCCGCAACAGATACAACCGTGACAGAACGCTCCGAGATAGTACCCGTTTGACGTCGGGTTCTCCATTCTCCACATGAAGACGAAGTATCCTATACCCAGTAACAGAGCGGCGATGATTTGCACCGGGATCCGAAATTCTGGTTCGCAGATCCCTCTGTTTAACCTTGCGAAGGTCTTGGAAGATATGTCGCAGAGTTTGCCAGATCCGAGGCCGCCGATGAGACCGCCGAGAAGTCCTTGCGTGGCTGTGAGCCAAGTTCTGGCGGACGGACGCCTGCACTTACCTCCGACGTAGAAGTAACCGTTGCCTTCGGGGCTGAGGTTGTATGGAGGCACAGACCAAATTTGTGCCAGGACATATGACAAGCTGACATAAAATGCCTGTAAGGATTAGCTGACGACAATAAGCCAAGAATATTTATCTGTACTCACCACTATGACTCCAGCGTCCAGAATGGTCTGAAATAGCCTCAGTTTAGGAGCTTCGTGAAAACTGGTGCTGCACTTACCCAAAACACAGCCGGATTGAGAAGTACAACCAGAGGTGCAGCGAGTAATTTGATCGGGGACTCGTCAGTGAAATTCCCGCTGTATGGCGCCAGGCTTTGCAAATAAGTCTTCTTCGTCGTGTTTGCCGTCTGGACACTCTCTATGCGTTCAATGTCTGCCTGATTCTTCTCCCCGTTGACGTTTGATTCTGCGGCTCCATCTTTGGGCTGATCATATAAAGGATTATTCTGGCTTGAATGCCGAAACTGAGTCTCCGGCACGAGGAAGATCACCGCCAAGGCGCCTGCAATGGCGAACGGTAGGTGTATAATGAACATGTACCGCCACCCAAGCCTAGAGGTTATCGGCCCGCCGATGATCGCAACGAGAGAGGACGTGCAGGTGAGACAGAGGACCATGATACCAGTGCGGACACCACGTTCGTGGACGAAGTAGCTGGGGAGTGTCAGTGTGCGGCCGAGTACAGAGGGCCTGGAACGAGGTCAATTACATGTCACCCAAAAAGGCCACTGAGAGGCTCTCGAAAGCAGTCGTTCCGAGGCCTTGGACAAGTCTACCAGCGAGAAGGGTGTCGTAGTCTTCGTGGGCTGCAATGCAGATGCCGGTGCCGATGACGCCCATCACGGCGGCGAAGATAAACTGCGGCCGTTTGCCGTACTTGCGCGCCAGCGCTGATACGATTGGTCTATGAACTTAGTTAGAGAACTTTGGCATCTGGCGTTATTCTTACCCGAAGCAGCCGACGAGCAGGAGTTGGTATCCGGAGAGCTCAGCCACCTCATCCAGGGTAACGCCCAGTATGGTCGAGAGCACGACGGTTGCTGGCGCCAGCATTGGGGCCGGAACGGCAGCAAATATGATTGTTGCGATGAATACGACAGCGTAGGCAATATCTTTTTTCCATAGTGGCCAGTTCTACTAACGTGAGCCGCCTGGATGTGTAGCAACCGCAAAAAAGCCATCGGAAAGCAGACTTACCAGTGGATCGTTCGGATCTTCCGAAGGCTGCGGGACGAGCACGATATGTGCATTCTGCAGAATCAGTGTTCTGCTGCCGATAAGTCTGAATCTGACACACCTTGCCTGTTCCGTGTTTGAGACGACGCGAAGTGTCTCCTACCCCTTCATCGATGAGAGAGACAGTGCCGGGGACCTTCTCCTTTGAAGCGCCGATGATCCCGAGCGGCATATCGATGGTTGAAATTTTGCAGAGTTTCAATTTTAGAGATGTAAAGTTCAGATCAACTTCCATTGCGTCGTTAAGCTTAAGTGACAGTTCCGTTTTCGAATACCCCGCATTCTCCAGGGCATCTCTAAACGTCGGATCAATGCAGCCGAGCCTTTATTCATTGTTGCCAGCCTGAACAGGCATAAGATGGAGTGGAGTACCATTACTCCACCTCGACTTCTGCTCCTGATGATCCGCAGGCGCGATGGCGCCGTTCTTGGAGGACCGACTGCATCCAGTTGCATCTACCCGACAGCCTCCCTCAGAATCATCCGCACAGCTCAGCTGATATCAAAAAGAAGAAAGAGAAAGATGCCAAAAGCTTTAGGTCAATAGGCCCTCCTGCTGCGTTGTCCGTCAATTACAAAGACATCTGGACCTGCTCTTTGCGGCATGTGGAGCACAAATGCAAGGAACCGAGCGCTGGAGGCTCGGGCCGTGAGTATTGTGGGCAAAGAGACCGTTTCCGGCCCCCGCCCGAGCAGCGAACCCCCGGCAGTGCCGAGCCGTCGGCCCTGCCAGGTACACGTCATACAAGGTTGCGAAACAGGGACCAAATCTTGCTGCGTTTCTGCTCGCATCGCCCTCAGCCACTTGATTGGCTGATAAGCACCGATTGCTCCTACACGGCGGTGGGATCACGAACAAGCTTCGACGTCCCTTCCAACGGCCTTCCACTGAACGCCAGGAAATCCTGCGACTTCGAAAATGGTGGGCGCGAAACAGGGCGAGCTGCGTGATCGCCCTCGCGCCAGGGTCCTCGGCGCCTGCGTACATAGGGCTGCGTCGTCCCTGCGCGAGTCTCCACACGAGGTCTCCTCGTACCTGTTCGCCGTTTCTTTGAAGCAGGCGCCTTTCGCCATCCCAATACCGTTCAGCCTCTCGCAATAGCGCCCTGGAATACACCCCGCCCCACAATGCCTTCCTCCACGCACTCACGACTCCCAATCCTCCCGACCACGAACAACGCCCCCCACCCCAAACGCCAGAATACCGCCACCACAATACGAACAACATCCACACGCACCCCATCCACCAGCATCTCCCGCAAACCCGTGCCCCCCAAGCGCACGCAATCCTCGCTCCGGCGGCCCGCCCTGCGCCGCGCCCCCACCACGCAGACGCAATACGTGGACCTGCTCGTGCGGCTGGACGAGATCCCGCGCTGGCACAACATCCTGTGCGCCTTCTGCACGTGGATCCTGCTCGCCGGTTACCTCGTGTTTCCGGCCACCTTCACCAAGGTGCAGGCGCGCGTGGATGGCGAGATCGACGACGGCCGCGATCGGGATGTGGTGACTGTGTTTGTGGCGAGCGCGGTCAAGAACGTGGGGTTGCTGTGGGTGGCGGGCATTTGCTGCGTGGTTGGGGCGGCGGGACTGGTGTGGCTGTGGGTCAGGTGGTGGTGGCACTATATTTGGCTGTTGAATCGGGTTTTCTTGTAAGTGCTCTGCGAGATGGCGAGGGTTTGGCGATACTGAGGCGGTGGGATGTAGACCTGGCGCGACGAATTCGGTTGCAGGCCTCATTTCGACGTTGGTCAACATTTACTCGGCGCAGGACGGGAGACTGAGCATCACCGCAAAGGTGACGGTGGGCGTCACGGCGGGCTGCAGCGTGGTGTTTGGCGGGCTGTTCGTCATACATCAATTGCTGTTGATGCGGGTGAAGAAGAAGCACGAGCGCCAGATTGAGGCGGAGGAGAAGCGGGAGAGGCAGCTGAATGGAGAATACGAGCCAAGCGCTGTATAACATTGGAAGAAGAAGGCACAGGAGCCAGCCTCGATGCCGGGCGGAGTTGTATGAGGACAGGCTCCGGATGACTCCATGGATAAGAGTGGGCATTGAGTCAGAATTTACCTTTTCTTCTCTCATTCTGGTGAAGGTAATGTTGACAGTCTGTCAAATTTCTCAACTGCTTCAGCCCTTCAATTCCCTACTGTAGCGTAACTACTTATACCCCTTTGCAAAAGGCAGGCTGCAATTGCTGGCAATTGTATTCACTTTCTCTGTATAAAGAATATCATGATGCATCTGTCCAACGCACAAGGACTTTTCTCAAGCAAGTGAACACAGTAGCTGCTTTGAGATTTTTCGAAATCCCCTGCCTAATTTATGTTCTCTGTACGGGGGATCCTCAAATCACGCCTTCATAAGAGCTTGTACCTCCATACCGCCGTTCTCTCCACATACCATTCTCACTGGTACGACACCCCACAAATCCAACCATGCTTATCCGCGCTGCGACCGACGGCGACATCCCCAACATGGCCTACGTCGCAGCGGACGCCAACGTCAACGACCCGCTCGACGCCTACTTCTACAGCCACCGGTTTGCCCACCCAGCCAGCTACCGCAAAGCCTACATCAAGACCATAACGCGCATGTTCCAGGCCCCTGGCAATCTGTACCCCATTGTAGCCGTCCTCGAGGCCGGCGACGCCGACTACAGCTTCGCGCCCGGCATCGTCGGCTTCAGCGTATGGCAGCGCGTTTGCGTCACCGAGGACCCGCACGAGCACCAGCACGGGAAGAAAAGGACGCTGGCACACAGTGAGCGCCATCTCCGCGCTCGCGCTTCCATGACGCACTCAGGGCTGACGCTTCCACAGTTACCAAGAGCGCCCTCGCGCCCATCCGATGCCTCTTCACCATCCTCGCCAACCAGGCCGCCTCGCGCCGCGCCACGCTGCGCGCGGGCTTCGAGCAGTGGTTCCCCTGCAGCCAGAGCACCTCGTTCCACTACCACGGCGGCCCGTACCAGATGCCCAGCGACTTCTTCAGGTGCAGGGAGATCGCCGTGGAGCCGCGCTTCCAGCGCCGCGGCATCGGCGAGAAGATGATGCGGTATGGTATGGAGATGGCGCGGGGGGCGGGTGCGCCGCTATTTCTGCGGGCGAGTGCGGTTGGGGCCCCGCTATATAGGAGGTTGGGGTTCGAAAGTATTGGGTGGTGAAGGTGCAGTCTGGCGGAGGGACTAGAGCGGGAGCTTATGCGGTGGGACCCCCCCGGCGCGTGCGGAGGAGAGTGAGGAACGACGTTGTGGGCGTGAGCGCACCTGATTGGATTCCACTGCATATTGCAAGGTTAGGCCTTCAATTCAGGGAAAGATTAGATTGCCTACAGGTAGATGTATGTATTCATCAAGCATGTTCCGGTCAGTGAACCATCTCCTCCGCTGCAAAGTAAATCCTTGTAAGATGCAGTGCCGCAAGCGTTTACTGGAAAGTGTCGTATCTGCTGCCATGTCAGTATCAATTCGCGTTCTTGACAATGTTCTGAAATGCTTAGCTCTCTTCAGTAAAATGGTCCGATCACTCATGGGGGCCGAATACATCATTCATCTGCTCGTCGTAGTTTGGAGATACTACCTCCGAGCCATTCTTTGGGAGCGGGCTGCCTTGGTTTATGGAAGATTTTGCAAGCTTCACATTAACTTGCTCTCACAGAAGCCAACTCGGGTACAAGGGGCCAGCTGATCAGGTGCAGGACGCTCTGTATCTCACAACAAAGCGCATTCAGCATGGTCGTTTCAAGCCTACAGTAATATTATGGACATACGGATCATAGACTTTCATTCGAAGTATGTATCAGAAACTGATATATCCTTCCTCTTTTTAGTACGCCTCACAGAGCCGCACACTCCTCCTCCAGCACATTCGTCCTTTGGAACTCGACCCTTTTCTCGCCCGCAACGACGTCAAACGTCGTGCTCAAGCTCGTCATCGCCAACTCGCCCTTGGCCTGCACAATGACCCACTCACCGACCTCCTTGACCGTCTCCGCCTCCCACGTTTCGACCTCTAGCGCCGGCACGTGCACGCCCTGCCGCGGCACCCTGTTCACCATCTTGACGGCGACCTTTGCACCTCCGGCGAGGAAGTCCTTGCGCACAGCAGCGGTGATGGTTGTGGTGCCGACGTCGCGGCACGACTGCGCGCCCTGGTAGAGCAGCGTGTCGTCGAGCGCATAGCCGTTCGTGCTGCCGGCGTTGTCGTAGGTGGCGGATTCGCCCGTCGAGCCGCGCGTGACGGTGACGGTGAAGCCGGTGATCGAGCTGGATGTGGGGAGGGTGACGGAGAACTCGTGCCAGGCGAAGACTTCGCGGAAGATGCCGATGGAGGTGCCGCCCTTGAAGGTGGCGCGGGTGGTGGGGATGGTGGTGTTGAGGGTCGCGTTCTGGGCGGGCGCTATGCGCGGGTTGTAGGTGAGGTGGACTGACTGGTCGGTGTAGCTATCCCAGTCGGTACGGACGCGGATGCGGCCGGCCAGGGTGAGGTGGGTCGCGTTGACGAGAGAGAAGGTTTGGATGTAGGGCTTGATGAGGATGGGGTCGAGAGGCTCGGTGAGAGCGACATTGGAGGGGACGGTGTCGATCATGCGGGCGAGAATGTCTTGGCAGGAGGACTGGAAGACGGAGGGGTCCGACAGGGAGTGCATTGTGGCGTTGTTGTCGGCGCCAAAGACGCGCTTATCGCTGTTGTTGGTCTCGTTCTTGCCGGTGACGAGGGGGTTTGGGGGGTTTCCGTCGAGATACTCGGTCACGACGGTGTTGTCAAAGTTGGAGAAGGAGTTGTTGCCTTCGAAGTTGACGAAATTGGTCTCCGTGTCGTTGAAGGTGATTTCGGGGAAGTCCTTGCCGTGGACGCCACCAAGTGTGTGGCCGCAGGCCACCATGGTGATCATGTCGCCTATTCTGGTCAGTGGCTGGTAGATAGACCTCAGGAAATTCAAGACCTACTGGTGTTGAAGCCTGCCTTGGCAAAAATTTGAGTGTGCGTATCAATGTCTTGATCCGGCTTGGGAACACCCAGGGGACCAGCCTCAGTGGCATCTACGCGACCGACGCGGAGAGGAATCTTCGGGCCACCGCAGTTTCCAACGGCGATGACAGTGGAGAGTGCGAGAAGATCAGCAGCGGATGCTCTGATGTTGTAGTAGTTGTTTGTAAAGCCGAAGGTACCATTGAACGCATCGCCCACGTTTTCGTCCCGCTCAGTCTCAAACATGATAGAGGCGTCCAAGCCACCAGTGCCAGCATCGGCATCATGAGTGGCCATATCATGGTATGCAGTGCGGACCCATTCCGCTGCGGTTTGGCGGCCAGGTCCAGCTGAGGAAAACGAACAGGGAGCCACACCTAAAAGCCATTAGTTGGGGGACACCAGCAGTTGTTCATATATACGTACCGTCGACAAATCCCTCGCGTATATAACCGGATTGAAGGTAAAGCAGGTCTTCCAAATAGTCGTACTTAGAAGGCCAGACGTATTCGGCGGTAATGGGTAGAACATTAAGCAGGCCAATGCCTGCAAGAGCGGCGGGCTTCATATTAAGTGATTTGCTGTAACGACTGGAATGGGATTTTGAGAAGCAATGACGGGTGGTTGTATCCTAGAACGTGCATACGACGAGCTGCAGGAAAATGGCCTTATAATGCATTGGAAAGGCCGAGAAGCTGGCCATGAAATTTCAGGAAGGAGGGTCCAATACGGGACTTAGCAGCGGGGATATGGTGTCCTCGTATTCGGAGAGCACATCATTGGTTGAGGTGCAGGTCGGGTGGCCAAGGTAGCATCGGTTCTTTCCCGCCGCGATAAACCTACACCGGCAGCCTTGCCGTTTCAGACATTTCGCCTCTGCTGGGATCCGAAAATAGATTACTAAGGGTCAGTGAAGGCGGTGGGTCTTGATCCAGGAGCGCGGAGCGGAGGCAAGAAACCATCTAGAATGACACGAGATGCACGCGAGGACACTCAGACACATCGCGTGAAGGAGTCAGTGAGTCGAGCGGGGTTGAAAAGAGGTTGAGGTGAGTATTGGGCTGTGCGGGCGGGGGTGCGGTACGGCCTGCGCGGTTTCAAGGGGCCATTGACGGGGCAATGAATGGCATGAACTTCCGGCGAAGGCCATCTGTGCGCTAAGAAGGAGAGTTAGAAGGCACGGTGCAAGAAAACGAGATAAAGAGCGAAGAGAGAGGAGTGAGCGAAGTGGAAGAATCAAGGGTTGGGCCTGGGCTGGGCTGGGCGGAGCGGGGCGGGGCGGAAGCGCAGACATGCCTTGGCACATCTCATCGGGCAGCTCAGCTCAGCCCAGCCCTCAGCCCCCCGGGGGTGTCGCCTGTAACCTCCGCACCGCCGCCGCAACCACCCGCAATCGATAACTCCCACTCCCCACCACCCCCCGACGACCGCCGCCTTCGCCGCCATGTCTGGAGCAAAGCGGATAGAGCAATGGGAGGTTGAGCGCTACTGGGAGATCTTCGCCTCCTTGTCCAACGGCGGCACGCATCTCGACGGCCAGCAGGCCGCCTCCGTGCTCAAGAACAGCCAGCTACGCGACGACCAGCTCGAGAAGATCTGGGATCTGGCCGACGTCGACAACGATGGCCGCCTGGACTTTGAGGAATTCTGCGTCGCCATGCGCCTGATCTTCGACCTTGTCAACGGAGTACGTCGCCCGCACACTGCCTGCGCCCTGCTTTCGGGCACCAAGACCGAGAAGGGGGCTGCGCCGGGTCGCGCGCTTGGATGCTGACCTCGCACTACAGGAATACAACGACGTTCCACAATCGCTGCCGGACTGGCTCGTCCCCGAGTCCAAAGCCCACCTGGTGCAAGCCACGCGCGCCATCTCGGGCAGGCAGCCCGAGTTCGAGCGCGTCGACGACGATGACGACACCCCGGGCCTTAAGGATGGCTTCGACTGGTACATGTCGCCGGCGGACAAGCTAAAGTACGAGGAAATCTACTCGGCCAACAAGGACCACCGCGGCGACGTGACGTTCGAGGCGCTGGAGCCGCTGTACGACTCGCTCGACGTGCCCGACACGGACATCCGCAGCGCCTGGAACCTGGTCAACGTGCGCGGCCACGAGTCCATCGGCAAGGACGCCTGCCTCGCCTTCCTGCACATCCTCAACATGCGCCACGAGGGCTACCGCATCCCCCGCTTCGTCCCGCCCAGCCTGCGCGCCAGCTTCGAGAAGGGCAACATCGAGTACAACATCGACCGCGTGCAGAGCCCCGCCGACCGCTGGGCCGTCGACCGCAGCGACAACACCACCACCGGGCGCAAGGCCCGCTTTGGAGATGCCTATCTGAGCAGGCTGGGTGTCGGTGATAGGGGCCGGTACATGCCGAAGGGCACCGACTTCAGCAGCGGCCCCACCACCGAGGACTGGGAAGAGGTGCGGCTGAAAAAGCAGCTGCGCGAGCTGGACGACAAGCTGGCGAACGTGGAGCAGACGATGAAGGCGAAGGGCAGGGATACGCGCGAGAACAGCAAGCCGGCGCTAGTGAAGCGGGAGCTGGAGCAATTGCTGGAGTACAAGCGCCGGCAGCTGCGCGATCTCGAGTTGGGCGAGGGCCAGGCCAAGGAGGGCGCGAGCTTGAAGGGGATGCAGGACGAGATCCAAACGGTGCGGGAGCAGGTAAACGGGCTGGAGTCGCATCTGAAATCGCGAGAGGAGGTGTTGGAGGATCTCAAGCGACAGATAGAGGAGGAGAAGCGGAGTTAATTGGGATCTGGCATTTGGCAGTTAAGACTGTATAGGGCATAATCGGCGTTAATACTACTTCTTCCCCGACTTCGAGTGCTGGTTGCGGCATAGTGTTGCGGGCAGCAGCGAGCGATGGTGCATTCGCTGGCGTCGGACCAAGCTGACGGAGACGCGTCCGGGCCCTCTTTTCTCGAGACAGCCAGGAACGGCTCACGCGTAGTTTCGGGGCTACCGGCGCAGAAAAGCTAATGGGGAGCGTGAGGGAGGCGATGCTTACTGGGGATCTTCGGGCAACTGATCGCCAAGGCCGCTCGCTAATCTGCGTCGCGTCTCCCGCGATCCGTGACGTCGACGCGTTCCTGCCGCCTGGAAGTAATTAAGCCATTGGCCACTCCGCCTGTTCACTCTGTGCCTGACACCTGCTCGTCACTCTCCGCCCTGCAGCTCTCACAACCGCATTGGCCCACGCCATCACGAGCTGTGGGCTCCTGTTTGCCCACGATCGAAGCGCCCGCCACGCCAGTCTTGTCCGTCCCGTCGCCACCCGCGAAAACGCGCACATTCGCGCACGCCCTACTCCGTCCACCCACCATGTCAACCGCAACAAACGACCCCTCCTTTTCTCCCTCCTCCTCCTCCTCCCCTCCTCCCGCTGAGGATCCTGCGATGGAGGACGCGGCCGTACCAGACTCCCTCCTCAAGGAAGAAGAGAAGATGCGCCAAGCCCGCGAGAAGAGCGACCTCGCCCGCGAAAAGGTGCTGGCCAAGGAGCGTCAGAAGGACATCGAGGGCGGCGCTGAAGCCGTCGACACCAAGTTCAAGGCGCTGGAGTACCTGCTGAGCCAAAGCAAGCTGTACAGCTCCATCATGCTGGCCCAGATGCAGCGTCAGGAAGAGGAGGAGAGCGCGCGCGACGAGAAGGCTCGGAAGAGGGAGGAGAAGGCTGAAAAGATTGCAGAGGCGGGCCAGAGAAGGGCTACGAGGAGGGCTGTCAAGGGCGAGGGTGAGGACGATGAGGCGAGTGGTAAGAAGGCAGAGGAGAAGAAGTTGCCGACGAGGGGGAGGGGTAGGCCGCCGGCGAAGAAGGTAGAGGTGAATAAGATCTCGAGTTATTTCAAGAAGGAGGATGTTGAGGCGAAGGCCGGGAAGACGAGTGTATCGGATGCTCTACAGGAGGCGGCGGAGGCGGATGTTAAAACGTCGGATGTTGGCATTCAGAACCTGCGCTCGGCTCGGCAGCCAAAGTTGGTCTCTGGGGGCACAATGAGATCATACCAGCTCGAGGGTCTCGAATGGCTGACCTCTCTGTATGAAAACGGCCTCAATGGCATCCTCGCTGACGAGATGGGCCTCGGTAAAACCATTCAGACCATTTCTTTCCTCGCCTTCCTCAGGGAAAAGGGAGTTTATGGACCTTTCCTGATCGTGGCACCCCTCAGCACCACCATGAACTGGGTGGAAGAGGTCAAAAAGTGGACGCCAACCATCCCAGTCGTGCTGTACCACGGCAGCAAGCAGGAGCGTGAGCAGATTCGGAGAAAGAAGCTGAAGAGTCCTGGCTCTCCAGATTTTCCCATTGTCGTCACCAGTTATGAGATCTGCATGAACGACCGCAAGTTCCTTGCAGGCTTCGGCTGGAAGTTCATCATCATCGATGAAGGCCACCGCATCAAGAATCTCAACTGCCGTCTCATCCGCGAACTGCAGTCTTATCAGTCTGCCAACCGCTTGCTCATCACCGGTACACCACTGCAAAACAACCTTCAGGAGCTCTGGTCCCTCCTTCATTTCCTCATGCCTACCATTTTCGACAAGCTTGAGTCTTTCGAGTCCTGGTTCGACTTTTCCGCCCTCAAGGACCGCCAGGGCTATGAGCAGATTTTCTCAGAGGAACGCAAGCAACGGCTTGTGGCAAGTTTGCATGCTATCCTCAAACCATTCCTTCTTAGGAGAGTCAAGGCGGATGTGGAGAAATTGATGCCACGAAAGCGGGAATACATTCTCTATGCACCCCTCACTCCGATGCAGCGCGAGTTGTACCAAGCTATCCTAGACGGAACAAGCCGGCAATACCTGGAAGATAAAGCAGTCGAGCAAATGACCAGCAACGCTGGAACGCCCCCTATCTCTCGAAGCACCACCAGTCTGAAGCGGAAAGCGCTTGACAGCGGTACAGCCACGCCGAACAAGAGCTCAAAGATGAGCAGAGAAGCAACACCTGCTTCTGTGTCCGGCAGTGTTCGCAGCCGCCGGCGTGTCACGAGTCGCAAGACTTATGAAGAAGTAAGCGATGCGCAGTACTTCCGACAACTCGAGGCAGCAGAAGATTCAGACTCCACGCCGCAGTCGCGGTCCACCCCTGACACAGAAATCGAGGAGGATGATATCCGCGCAGTCACTCTCGCTATGGCCAAGCGCCAGATCGGTGCAAAGAAACTCCAGAACCCTATCATGCAGCTCCGCCTCTGTTGCGACTCACCTTACAACTTTTTCAGCCCTTTCATCGACCCCCAGACAGGCGAAGAGGGTTCTCCTGATGAATCACTCATCACGACTTCTGGCAAGATGTTGCTGCTTGACGCCCTGCTACCGCGACTGTTCGCTGAAGGCCACAAGGTACTCATCTTCAGCCAGTTCAAGACGCAGCTCGACCTGCTGGAGAGCTACGCCGAAGACTTGCGCGGCTGGCGTACCTGCCGCATCGACGGCAGCGTTAAGCAGGAAGACAGGCAGAAGCTCATCAAGGCTTTTAACAAACCCGCCGCTGCCCCTTCTACCCCCGCCGAGCAGAAAGCCAAGAAGAGCGGCCGCATCCCTACTACCAGGAAGTCCACCCGCCGCGACCACACACCCGAACAAGACAACGGGGACGAGGAAGAAGAGGATACTCGACCAGCGAACCTCTTCCTGCTCTCCACCCGCGCCGGCGGCCAAGGAATCAACCTCGCCGCCGCCGACACGGTCGTGCTGTTCGACAGCGACTGGAACCCGCAGCAGGACTTGCAGGCGCAGGACCGCGCACATCGCATCGGCCAAACCAACAACGTCATCGTCTACCGCCTCGCCACCCGTAACACGGTCGAGACGCAGCTGCTTGATGCTGCAGAAGGGAAGAGGCGTCTGGAGAAGCTGGTCATCAGGAAGGGTGGGTTGACGAGAGGTGGTGGAGCGGGAGACAGCAAGGCTGGTAGAGAGGAGAGAGAGGGTTTGGAGGAGCTGCAGAGGTTGTTAAGGAGGGAGGACGGGGTGGCCTGGGATGTTAAGGGGAAGGAGGGTTTGCTGGGTGAGGAGGAACTGAGGATTCTGACGGATCGAAGTGAAGAGGCCTACGTGCGGGCGGAGGAGGGCGTGGATGTTGGTGGCGAGGGTGCGGTATTTAGGGCGGTGGAAAAGAAGGGAGAAGGCGCTCTGTTGGAGGGGTTGAAGGCTTGAGAGATTTGGCGGTGGAATTGGGATTCTAAGTTATAGCGTTGGTTTTCAGATACTTTCCCTGCGCATATGGAGCTTGGCCTTCCACCGGCGTCTTGGGAGCTGGAATGTAGCTCGCCGTTAGAGTAAAATCGTATCTTTGAAATGAATTGTGTTCAGAGGATACTTCAGTTGAAAAGTCCGAAAAACAGTCTTGCGAACTTCTTGTAAGGACCCTGCGCTCTCAGTGTACCTGACACCTCCCACGGCCTTCCCAGCAAAGGACAATATCTAACAATGGTGCTGACAAACATTCTTTACACACCCCGAGTCATTTCATCTTTCCATGCCGCAAATGAGTCTCCTTTCTAGCTCACTGTCTACGAGTGACGAGGCTAGCAACACTGTAATTGCGATCGGCTTCGTGGCTGGCATGATATCCATCAGTCTTGGCTATGTCACGTGGCGGTCTGTCAGCTCCGCAAGGACTTCTCAAGATGCGCTTAGTCTCGGAATAAGTGCACTGTTGAGCTCAGGATTTTTTTTTTATATTACCATATCCGGAGACTTATTAGCTCGTGTTCAACTCCAGCATAGAGCGCAGATAAGTTTTGTGCTAACGATCAGGCCGTGTGTAATGCGCTTCTTTTCTTCGTTGGAAAACCTTCATTCCGACAAAAGCTCTGTCACATGAACACAGCTCTGACCTTAGTTCCACGGCGAACGCATTGAAGCTCTCATTGTTGCGAGCTGGCACTTTGCAGTCTCAGATTTTGATAAACGAATGCGCGAGCCTCAAGCCATGCCGCAGACCATTTCTCAAACGGAACAGTCCTCGAAACTCCAAACGCAAACTCCACCTCAGAAGCGTAGCGATCTCGAAGGGCATAGCAGCCACTGCGCTCTCCTCGACAACGACCGCATCACACAGAAGTATACGCGATCAACACCTTCACGTCCGCCTCGAACGCATCCGCCGTCGTCTGCAGCTGCGGCTTGAAGCACACATATTGGCCCAGCTTCGGCGCCTCGAACGAGACCTGCAGGCTCTCTGACTCGAACAGGCCGGACACTAGCTTGCTGTCGCCGAACGGGTACCAGTTTGCGCCGCCGTCGGTGCTGAACACGAAGCTCAGCGACATGCCCGTCTTGCCCAGCGTGCCTTTCGTGTCCACCCGCGCGTGGAACGATTTGCCCCGGTCCCCCAGGCAGTACGCGTCGCCCGTCTGCTGGCCCGGCCTATCGTAGCTGGCGCCGGGGCACTTCACCGTCCCGGCGTACATCTGCTGCAGGCAGCGCGCGGACGTGGAAGGGTCGTTCATGCGCGCAGTGCCCCGCGCGTCGGCATCCTCGCAGAAGTAGTTGTCCGGACACTTGGGCGGCGGTTGTAGTGAAGTGCCGTAGTAGTAGTTGTTGTTGTTGTTGCTGTTCGGGGTGCCTGGCGCTGAATTTCCGTCGCATGTGACGACGAAGTTGTAGGGGCCGGCGCATTGCGAGCGACCTGCTATGGAAGGGCTGCCGCTTTGTAGACAGGTGAATTGGTAGTTTGGGGTGTAATAAGGTGAATTTCCTTGCCGTTTTGTCAACTTATTCAGGAGCCGGAGGTCGGTATCTTCGAAGGGGGAGGACGCTGAACTGTCGTCGTTGATGAGCGGCGAAGCGGGCGTCGGTTGTGCAAAGAGAAGAGAGAGTGGAAGCAGATAGGCTGCTTTGCATTAGCAGATATCATGTCCTTTTAATCTACACCGTGCATCGTACCAAAAGTCAGCATTTTGTTTCCAGGTCAGAAAGGAATGCTAGAAGGTACCCAATGGTGAATCATATTTAATAGAGACTGAGCAGTTGAGAGAGTTTTATATCAGCTACATGCCCCATTGGTGATTACGAAATTCGAAATCTATAATTAGGCTTACTACCTTGTTCAACACAAATAGATTGCAAATGCTTCTCTCAAGCCTTCCCAACTCGTTATTAGTCGTAAGCTCTCGAGTCTCTTTTTTTTTCTTTTTTTTTTAACACCGTTTGTTAACCTTTTTCGCTTTAGACGCAAGGAAGCGGATTCCAGACCGGCAACTTCAAACGGAAGAGGCTATACCGAGGTCAAACCTATAAACGATTCATAACTACGTTTCCTAAAAGTCTGATTCCCGCTGCAGCGAAGTTCCTGGCGAAGACTTCGCCCTCAAAATTTCATGGGTGACAATCCCTTGTAGGCCCTCTTGGGCCGAACCTTCACGAAGCCACTAATTAAAAACAGGATAGACAGGGAAGCAATCATTAGCCGCGTCGCTCTCGCTTCTCGATCCCGACAAACTTCCTCACACCCTCCTGATTCCGCATTATCCGCGCGTGCATTTTCTCTGCCATGACTTCCATCCCCCCTTTCCTCGAGAAGTTCAGCTCTTCTTCCGACCATCTGTCGAGTCCGTGGAACAGATATAGTAGGACGTTTGATTTCCAAAGTGGTGGCCCTCCATTCTTGGTGCGGCTGTCCCACACAGTCAAAGCGAAGAATATCGTACTCAGAAAGACAATTAGGGCGGAGAGAATGAGCCAACGCCAGCGGACTACGACGTAGACCTTCAGATAAGACGCCGTCCCGTGTACCTGAGTGGAGTTGGGCCCCGTCCAGACATGATATACGATCATGTCCACGATTTGCGACAAGTCTTTGGAGACATTCTTCCGATGATATAAAGCCTGCAATATCATAGATTTGAAGGACGGGAAATAAGTGTCTTCTTCTTCATCCGATGCGTCGTAAAGCTCAGCAAGGAGGTCATAGACGAGATCCAGGCTTTGGCTATTGATTTTGAAGATGGGCCAATTCGGCAGCTCCACGGTCTTGTTAGTCCGCGTAAGAACATAGTCCTGATAGACGTTCTGATGGGCTTTCTCGACCATGAAACCGTCATGGTCGTAATCCAAATGAATATTCTCCACATCGTGTTGTTGAAGGGTTCCATTGGACTGGATCTGTGTAAGCTTCAGCATGTTCGGATTTTCTTTTGGCCTTACCATTCCACGTGATCGTAGACTTTAGCACACCAGTCGACGCGGCAAGAGGCGACGAGCATGGGTTGCTGCCCCGGACAACCGTCAATCTTGAATTGCGATTCCTCAGGGACCGCGTTGACCGCTGTTATGAGAACCATGTTCGAGATGTTCCGAAATGGTACGAAGATGAAAAAGGGTCATTGAAAGTCTCCCTATAAGCCTTGGCGTCTGTTTCGTTTCCATATTCGATTTTGTTGAAATATAAGTATTCAAGCAGTCACCTCTGGACAGTGTTGTGTTTGAGGAAGGTGACTTTGGAGGCAAGATCTCGTAGGCACAACTGCTTCCGTTGAACAGGATATTTCTCGGAGTTCGATAGGTAATATTAACGCTCAATAAGGGATTATTAGTCTAGTTGCATGGCGGCCACTCTTTGCAGCTAAATGTAGCAACGCCATTAGTCTTGTCGGTCGTACACTGTTCGTCAAGTTCAAAGGACTCCCCCAACTGACACACGCATCCATGGAGCAACTGGAAACAGTGGTTTGCCTTGTTACATCCTCGCAAGCGCTGCACAAAGCGAGAGTAGAGAATTTTGGCCAGGTGCGGTTGCCTGTGAGGCAAGAAATCGGGAGCTGAGAGCTAAAATTATACATGCCATTGATAATGACGCCTCCCAGCTCGCAGTCAGCTGATTCGTAAGGAGCATAGTCTGAGTCTCCTAAAGTGAAATTTGTTAGCTTCCACATCTCATGGTGTAAGGGCCAGTCTGACGCGGGGTCAAATCACCGTAGGAATCTGCAGGGCTGTAGGCATCGGCAACAGGAATCGTGCCATACGGCCCATTGTATAGATCAACGTACTTAGTTCGAACGAAACAATCTGCTGAACTAAAGGATCCATCGCCAGAGCTGCAATCATGATGAATGCGCCGAGCGAGGCGATGAGGGCCTGCATCTTAGCGCAGAAAAGGAACATGTGTGACCCCCACGGACATGGACTAGCCTCGTCAAAGTCCTGCAATTGCCCAATTGAGTGTGCCCTCTCCTGGAAATATGACCACTTTAGCTGCCTGATTCCTTCGGCAATGGTGAGGAGCATTGAAGTCTTCGTAACGTTGACGAAGGTCGAAACCATCGTGTTTAGTGCTAGGAGAAGCTGCCACTCGCAGAGGGGGTGGTTGCCAAGGTAGGGCAGAGTGGAGTGAATGTCTATCATGCAACTGATACTGAGAGATATACCACCAATCTCCCAACCCCATGATGATCCGAATTTGACCATCTGCCAGCAAAGCCGCCAGGTGATTTGGTCTGTCTGCAAGAGGTTGTATCCTGTTCTGCTCGCGCTTCTGGACCCAGGCCAATCTTGGTAGGGGTGTGGTTTTTGGATCCCGAAAGTTGATTGGGAAAGAAGAAACTGGGGTTCGTACTCTGTTTCCACGTCCTGAGTGCGTCTTGATGATTCCGGTGAGATGTCACGCCTCCTCACTTCGACCCTAAACAAAAGTGGCAATGACTCAAGTATGCTATCATCTGGGCCTTCGAGAGTATTTGCAGAGGAAACTGGAGAGCTTGATAGATCAACGAAGAGCAATTGACATACATGGATGTGAAAACAGTCAAAAAGATCTCCGGTGGGACTGGAGAAGGTCGGCTCTATTGGAAACAGATGGCTGACCATATACAAGCAACAGGATCAGAACAACCAATGTCCCAAGAACACTTCAAGGCTGTATGATGGGTTAAATTGTGTAAAATCCGGTCGGTTTCGATATAAGAGGCGTCCACAGGGAACCATATGCTGTCCAAACGTGGCTACAAGGCAACAGAAGTCAATACAGCGTAGCGCAAACATTTGGTGTTAACGTCGGTATACAAACTTCTACCACTGAACTTTTCAATGTAGGTTTGGGACATACATTGCCGGTTCAGTTAGCCTTTATTCACGAGGGCATCAGTTGGGCGCGTCACCTTGGAGCAATAGCCCCTTGCTGGGATTCCAGTGCGGTACAAGCTGTTACAACCATCGCGGTCAGCCTGGTAAGAACACCGCTGCTGACAGGTATGCACGAGAAACATTGTTACTGGTCATGTTTTCAGCCAGTTCCTCTACATCAGCACACTACGTTGAAAGCAGCCAAGCTACCACATGGAAGCGTTCAAAGTATCACTTTGTGACAGACACTTTCACTGTTTGTGTCGCTGTGAGTACGTTGTGCTACAGTGTAGATCGAATCACATGCTGCCAAAACATAGGGCTTGAGGCAGCAACTTCGAACGCCCTTGGCGCACACCGCTATTACATTACCTCCTTGCCAGTCCACTCGAGGACTGGCCAACTAAGCAGGCACGCAGGTAAAAGTGTCAGCGGGCTCCTGCCACCAGGAACTCATCACTCCCATCCCCTTCTACATTATAGAAGTCTCAAGGTATGTGCCCCAATTTTTCGGCAGTCCCAAGGCTCAGTCACTTTTGCAACTTGATATGATCTGTAATCTTCTTTAGAAGTAGCCAAACCCCGGCATGCAGATGCTGGACCCTGTGAGACCGATTCTACACGACGAGGCCGCAACCTCGCTCTCGTTCCAATGCATTCATCCGTACCCTTTCAGACCTCCACGACAGTAGAGCTTCCTTCAATACAAAGAAGAGCGTTATGTGTGCAGTTGGAGGCGTCGTATCACAGCATGAACTCCCGCCCGCAAGTTCACATCTTCGGCCACCGCTACTCCACCTACTGCCCGCCTTCCAACCTCACACCACCCGGCGTGGCATTTGACTTTCCATTCTTTCAACATCTGCTCGGTCCTACCGCACCCACTCTGTGTGGTCCTTGCCATTACGCACACCAAAACCGCCCGCGCACAACACTAGCACTCCGCATCCGCCTCCCCATTCCAAAAGACCAATAACCAATACATGCAACCTCCAACGCCACAACCTCCATCCTTCCTTTTACCACCCAAATGCCATCCTCCTCCATAGAACACGTAAACAAGCCAGCCACTTTCCAAGAACATCTCCCGGTTTGCAATCAAGATTCCATCCTTCAGGAGTCATACAACCGGCCGCATGGCCCAATGGCAAGGCGCTTGACTACGAATCAAGAGATTCCAGGTTCGACCCCTGGTGTGGTCAGTTCTTTTGCTCGCGAAAGAAATACCACCGCACTCCTGAAGGCAGTGCGAGGATCGGTGTTGTGGAGGCGTTAAGAAGAATTTTTTTTTATTTTCCTTTCTAGTTTGGTGTTCCGGGCCGGGCGCGGGAGAACCGCGGAAAAGCCTCGGCCACCGGGCCGATCACCGCTGGAACCTGAGGAGGAAAGTGGTTGGCCGGGTGCGGTTTTTTGCGTTAATTACGTGTATCGACGACATCTGGAGGGGCGCCGCAAGGGTCGATGGTAGCGTCTCTCAGGGGGAACCTGTAGCTATCGGTGCAGTCAGGGAGGGGTGTGGAGCATGACGTCAAAAGGGAGGAGGGGTATGACGCTGCTGTGGGTTCTCTCTTTTCAAAAGTTTTCCTCTGACCCAAGGTGGAGCACAGGCGAGATGATGCGATGGCGCTGGAGCTGAGCCATCAAAGGCCTCTTGGTCGCACGCAGTGGTAAGACTCATGCAGTAAAGAGGGTTCTATGAAATTGGGGACTGGGGCCATTCGTCCGGATGTAGATGTATGTTGTTTTTGGGTATCAAAGCTCAGCAATCCATCACTAAACACACCAGGAGCACAAGATAATAACAAACCATGTGCCCTAAATCACAAACGTCAACGATATTAATTCGTGAATTTGACCCATCAATGTCTCTATAAGAGCGATCTATCGTGAAACCCATACCCTGTCCGATCAGCGCATCGATCCTAAAAGCAGCCATGTCAAGAACCTGGAAAAGTAGGAAAAAAGAACAGAGGAAATAATCATCAATTCCCCCAACGACCCAGTAATGCATCATTCTCTCATGCATCATACCAAACCAACGACCATGGCCTACTTTTGAACTTTTTTACTGCTTGCCAGCATCGTCCTCGGCGGGCTTGTCAGCATCCGCCATCTCGGTGTCCTTGGTCTCGGCCTGTTGTGCTGCCTTGGCCTCTTCCTCAGCCTTCTTCTTCTCCTCTTCGGCCTTCCTCTTAGCCTCCTCTTCCGCCCGCCTGGCAGCTGCGGCTTCCTCCTCAACCTTGAGCTTGGCCTGGCGTTCTTCCTCGAGCTTGTCGTTGTAACGCTGGACGATTGGGCCAGCAACGGCGCGGATCTCCTCAATCTTGGAGACGTAGACGGCCTTGGTAGTATCTTCGCCCTCCTCGTAGAGCCAATCCTGTCACTCTTGTTAGTCTAGACCAAGCAAAACATTGAATTCACCAAACTCACCTCGCAAGCCTCGAGCTTAGCCCTGACCTTCTCCTTCTCCGCATCGCTGGCGAAATCGGCGTATTGCTCATCAAGCTTGCCACGGAGCTCGTAGATGTAGCCCTCGAGCTCGTTCTTGACGTTCTCGGTGTCGGCAACAAGCTTGTCCTCCATGATCATGGCGGCCTCGCGCTCCGCAGCAGCCTCTTTGGCAGCCTGGTCCAGAGATGCGGTGCCGGAAGAGAGAGGAAGATCGCCCATGCGAACCTGCTTCTTAACCTTGCGAGTCTTGGGCTTCGCATCTGCACTGCCGTTGGCATCGACGTCCATAGCCTGATGGTCTGTTAGTGGAAGGGTTTCTATGGATGTCTCGTTTGATGAATATGAAGCGGCAGAATGCTTGGCTCTCTTAGCCTCTGGGAGGTTAGGAGCTTCGTTCGCTCGAACAGATCCTCTCCTCTCTGGTGCATTGTTTGGAGGATCGCCTTCGATATAAGCAAATGGGTCACTCACATTCTCATCCTTCTTCTCCTCGGGGATGGGCTCTTCCACCTCCTTGTCCTCGACGTAGTAACCCTGTTCCAGGTTGAGGACGCCGTGCAGATTCAGGCGAGCCTTGAGCTTGCAGATCATGAAGTCGTCCTTGGCATCCGCCTTGACGCCCTTGACGGAGAAGCGACCGATCCATGGGTTCATCTTGCCGGGCAGCATCTCGGGCTTGGCGTATCTGGCCTCAAGGTCGAAAGGCTGCTTTCTGTAGAAAGTGAGGATCTTAGTCGAGGGCATGGTGTTGCCGCGGTTGAAGACGGTGAGGCTGGTATCCTCGTCAGGAATGTCAGGAGACTTCTCCCAGGTGAACTCGATGGGGTAGTTGACGATGTCGTGAACGGAGAAGTCACGGACGCGGAAGACAGGCGAGAGAATGGCGCAGCTGAAGGCGGCACCGCGGGCAATGGCCTCATCAGCGTTCAAGGTGAAGGACAGCTGCTTGCCAAAGAAGTTCTGGACGGCATTCTTGATGGCGGGGACACGAGTGCAGCCACCGACCATCTCAATCGAGTCTATGTCCTCGGGCTTCAGCTTGGCCTCGGCAAGAGCCTGCTCGAGAGGCTTGCTGATGCGCTCGAGCAGGGGCTGAACAAGCTCCTCGAGTTCCTCACGCTTGAGGAAACCACGCACATCAACGTCGTTCATGATCGACTCGACGCTAATGGGAGCACCGGCGTTGGCGGACAGGACCTTCTTGAGCTTCTCGCAAGCTGCCGCCAGGCGGACCTTGGCCTTGCCGTTCTCGTTGATGTCAATCTTGAACTTCTCCTTGAACTCGGCGATGAAGTGGTCGACAATGGCCTTGTCGAAGTTGCGACCGCCAAAGTGACGGTCGTAGGCGGTCGACTTAACAGTCAGCTCGCCCTTCTTAAACTCAACGATGGAGCAGGTGTAGTTGCTGTGGCCAATGTCGACGAAAGCAACGCGCCTCGGCTTCTCCTCGGGACCAGGGAGATCGAGCTTGGTGATACCGTAGCCCAGCGCAGTTGCGGTGGTGTCGTTCATGAGACGGAGGGTCTTGAGGCCGGCGACCTCGGCAGCGTCGATGATGGAGCGGCGCTGGGCATCAGTGAACCAAGCAGGGCAGCTGATGACCACGTCGGAGACGGGGAGCTTCAGCTCAGCAGAGGCGGTCTGCTTGATCTTGGTGAGGTACATGGCCACCAGCTGGGTAGCGGTAAACTGCTCCTTCTTGCCCAAGTAGGTGACCTCGGCGCCGACCTGACCGTCGATGTCAACCAGGGGAGCGGAGACATATTCCTGCTCGATGGCGACATCAGGGTCGCTCAGGCTGCGGCCCGCGAGACGCGGCAGGCTGCCAACGGTGTTCTTGAGGTTGGAGATCTCCTGCGTCTTCGCGGCCTCGCCGAGGTATCTGCTCTTGGGACCGAAGCCAACAAGGGTGCTATGCGGTGTCAGTGTGCCGTCGTGCGGATGGCGGGGGAGGGGCAGCGGGCGCAGGCGGCGGTGGGGGCACTCACGGCGTGGAGCGGTTGGAAACCTCGTTGGTGACCTGCACAACAACACAGCGTCAACGTGGGCTCAGCCCAGGGGCGGGCAAGGGCGCAGACATACCACATCGACACCACGGTTGCGCGCAACGGCGATGACCGTGTTGGCCGTCCCCAGATCAACTCCGACAACAGACATGGTGTTGCGTCACTCGGGTGGTATTGCGGGTGAGCGAGAGGGTAGGCGGGTGCGTGTGAGCGGCGCGGCAAACTTTTCGAAATAAAGGAGCGCGTCGGGCTGGATGTTTATACGCGAGGCAGGGGGCCGGGCGGGAAGCAAAGAGGTGGTGTGGCTGCGCGAGGCAAGGCTGAAAACTGAGAGAGCGTTCTGGGGCGGACTAGAAATTTCGATTCGATAAGTACCGCCTCGCTCGGTTTTGGTGGGGCAGACGGTTACTTTTCTTACTTAGCACGGCCAAGCAACAACACGTCAATCCGCGGGCGCCAGCACCGCACCGCGTCTCCGGCGTCACGCCCTGGCCCGCTCCCTCTCGCAACCCCGCGACGTCACTCGCGTGGTCTGGACGGCTCGCGAGTCCTCTGTCCTCTCACCACCTGCACCCCTCCGCCAGCCCCGTGGGGCTGCCTGAGTTACCTCCGTCGCGGCGCCAGGCAGCTTCAGGCAGCAAGCTCGTGCCCCCGGTCCGCGCCAGAGAATTCCCCCAACCCTCGGCGTGGCCGCGCTCTGCAGTTTCTCTTATAAATATTCACCATGCCCCCCCTTGGCAATTGAGTAAACTGTGGTCCGCGGCCTTCCAATTCCGTCAACCAAATGCCGCCTTTGCCGGCCTCTGTCCTCTGTCTCAGCTGGTCTGTCATCTGGCGTCTAGTCACCTACATTCTCATTGGTAATTGTCGCTACGAGGATGTGCATGGTTGGCTCGCGAAGCAGTATGGAAGTGCCGAAGCCCTGCCCAGTGACTAGCGCATAAAAGACTCGCCTAGAAAGCTCGTCTTTTGCTTGATAAAACATGCGTTTTGATACAGTATCCATGCATCCAGCAAGAAACTGGGTATTCATCCGGACATGCTCGGAGAGGTTACGATTGATATAGAGGGATGAGTGCTTTTACTTAGAATCTTCCAAATAAAAACAAAGTCTACATACTCTCTCCTCAAGACTGATTGGCTATGTCTATAGCGCATGTACCCCCCGACTGTCAACTTCCATCTAGGTCGTTAAAATGATACTATAGTCCAAGTGGGAGGGAAGGACCCTGCAACTTCGTATCACCCCAATAGCTTGCGACAGCAACGCATGTAGGATGCCAAAAGTTGAGCAAATTGCTTTTTCATGGAGGAAGCAGACATCTCACCGCTTCCTTCGTCCTAGTTAACAAACATCTGTAATTCGTTCGGGCGTGCTCTTGATTGCAGTGTTTTTTTCTTTTTTAATTACACCTCCCATATTGTTTACATAAATAGACTTCAATTGGCCACGGAGCTGCAAAAATGTCTCCTACATGTTGGAACTTAATTTGAATAAACCGTCATGCTCGCCTTCCTACACGCCTTTGTTGTAGAACCAAGAGCCCCATATCAGAGCCTTTCATGACGTCATGCCTCGAATTCTACTCTCGTACTGCAACGCTACACTTGCGCAACCCTACTTTTAGGACCCGACGCCGTGAACTGTTGTTGCGAGTGCAGCTACCGGGCACACATCACATCTCCTGACGCAAATATCTGGCTAAACATCCGCGCGTAACCATGACGTACCTGTATTGTAACATTATAGGACCCCGATACAGACATGTATAAAGAGACGCCAAGACGTTCGATACCGAAGCATTCAACGAAGCATCTTCGTCCTCACAAGTTGGCTTCCTCCCCAGTAGATTGTCTCTTCGAATATGCCGTCCAAAATCCCCAAGACTGCCTCCCGCACAACCCTCGTCCCTTCCATCCAATCCTTCCTCACCTCACACCCAGACCTCCACCTCGGCGGCACAGACCCTTACCCGCAGGAGCGGGCCCACCACCTCCGCGTCTTCGGTATCCACGCCATCTCGGAGGACAAGACTCACCTCATTGGCTCCGTTGAATTCACTGCCATCCGGGGACCACACGGGACAATCCCGATCCGCATCCTCTACCCCAGCTCTGGGGAGAATCGGAAAAAAGAAGGGAAAGCGGGCGCACTAGTCTACTTCCACGGCGGCGGGTACACGGTTGGCAGCGTCGACGAGTTTGAGAATGGCTTGAGGCTGCTGGCGGAGGAGGCTGGGGTCCAGGTAGGCTCGTTCTCTGCTCACGTGGATTCCTCTTTCCAAGCTCAAGGCTTATCGGTTGCAGGTGTACGCGGTGGAGTACCGTCTCGCCCCAGAACACCACTTTCCCGTCCAACTCGACGAGTACTCGGCCGTCATATCCGCGCTGCAATCCGACTTCGGCTCCTCCCGCGGCGTGGACCCGGCGCGCGTGCTGGGCGGCGGCGATTCGGCCGGCGGAAACATGACAGCAGCCATCACTCTGCGGCGCCGCGACGAGGGTCTCAAGAACCTCCGCGGCCAGATTTTGTTCTATCCGGAGGCGCGACTGCCCTTTGATACACCTGCGGCGACGGAGAACAATTCGGGGTACTATCTCGAGTGCAACGGCATCTTTTCGTTCGCGGACCACTATTTGCCACGGGGGACGCCTCCTGGGTACAAGTATATTTCGCCCGGAATGCAGGCGGTGGAATATCTGCAGGGACAACCGCCGGCCGCGGTCTATACCAGCGGGTTCGATCCGCTGAGAGACGTTGGGGTGGAATATGCGTCAAAGCTGGATGAGGCGGGCGTGAAGGTGCAATGGAGGCATTATGAAGGAATGACCCATGGATGGCTGCAGATGACAGCCTGGAGCGACGAAGCCATCTTGGCGGTTAAAGATGTAGCGCAGGATGTGCATAGATTTGCCTACGAGGATTGAGCGGGTCTCTAGACGTCCTCCTATTGCTACGACCCTTCAAAGAGACAGCTGTAGATACACCGTATCGATCCTGCATTACTCGATCAGTCTCTGCAACCTTTGGCGCACCAATTCTACAAAGAAGCAAGCCATACCATCTTCCAAATTTCTGCCCTACGCCTTTCAGATGGCCCACCTGCTCAAAGCCAAACCTTCCGTACCACTCTTTCAACCCCCAGCCCCCGTTCTTCCCACCTTCATCCAACGCCATACACCCAATGACTTGCCGAATTCTACCTTCTTCCCCTCGCCAGCCAGCACCAATCCACTCCTCTCCCCACTCCTCCGGGTCCCTCAGCACGGCCAGCAGTCGGGTCAGCAGCGCGGTCCCCACGCCCTCGCCCTTGTGCTCCGGATGGCAGAAAAGACTGAACTCGACGGTATGCCGGTAAGCGCCCTTGGCGCCACGGAAGGGAGCGACGTAGATGGAGCCTAGAATGGCGGGGGCCGCGGCATCTTCGTCGGCGGTAGCGTCGACGGCTACGATGTAGGGTAGGCCGAGGGAGCGGAGGCCATGAAAACTGGCAAGGAGGTTCTCTACAGGCGTAGGCTTAATCGTGAAAGTGGAGACGGTGTTCGCGACGTAGTGAACGTGGATGGCGTAGAGGGCGTGCATGTCGGATTCGCGGGTAGGTCGGAGCGTGAAGGTTGGCATGATGGCAGGATGTGGGTGCGCGGAGCTGTGGGAGCTGGTTTGAACTTGTGATGCGTAGCTTGGTAAGTAGGCAATACTGGCTAGTGGAAGTAGCAGATGTTCTGATAAGCTAGAGTTCGGGGTGAGCATTCAATTCCTCCTGCTACGGTTTAGTCATGTACGAGTTGAAGGATCTGGCGATATGCGAAAGCGCATCATTGGCCCGGTTGGCTTCCGGTACATCAGGCGGGAAGGCCTAGCGGACACGCATGATCAGCAAGTCTACCGGCGGATCAGCCGCAGAGCAGAGGCTTCGGGCGGCAGAGAGGTGGGACGACGTGTGGCGCGGCAGCGGTGCAGGTGGTGGTGAGCGGCGGGGGACGGAGCGAAAGTCTTGGCCGCATCGGCTTCCCAAAAATTCATCTCATGTCCCCGCAAAAGCGCGCGCGACTCTTCATTTTCTTCCTTTCCTCATTCACGCGCCATCCCTTTCTTTCCTCACACCAACCGCATCTCCGAGCGAACCTGCGGTCACCATGCGTCAGACGCAAATCTTCTCAGGGAACTCGCACCCGTCTCTGGTCGAGGGCATCTGCGAGCGATTGGGCCAGCGTCCAGGCAAGGCTGAGCTCCGCAAGTTCAGCAATGGAGAGACTAGCGTGCAGATCCGTCAGTATGAGAGCTGCCGTCTGCCCTGCGCTTGAGCTTACCAGATTCAAGAGTCGTCCGTTCGCGACCAGGACGTCTTCATCGTCCAGAGCGGTAGTCCCAAGTACGTCGTCACACCAGCCGAGCTCAGTACTACACTCTGCTAACGCCGCTGCAGGATCAATGACAGTGTCATGGAGCTGCTTATCATGATTTCTGCCTGCAAAGGCGGTTCCTCCAAATCAATCACTGGTGCGTTGTTACCTGTGCTTAACCAATGACAGTCGCGCTAATTGGCCCTGCAGCTGTCATGCCCTACTTTCCCTACTCGCGTCAGAGCAAAAAGAAGTCGCATCGGGGTGCAATCACCGCTCGCATGATCGCCAATCTCCTCCATGTTGCTGGCGTAAATCACGTCATCACGCTTGACCTACATGCCTCCCAGATGCAGGGCTTCTTCAAGTGTCCTGTGGACAATCTCGTCGCCGAGCCTCTTCTCGCTCGCTGGATCCGCAACAATGTGCCGAACTGGAAGGATACTGTCGTCGTGTCGAAGAATCCCGGTGGTACCAAGCGCGTCACGAGCTTGGCGGATGCCCTGAAGCTCAGTTTCGGCATTGTCACCACCGATAGGAGACGCCCTGGCCGTGGAGAGGGCCTAAGCTTGCAAGGTAGTGCCATATTCGAAAGAATTGGTCTTGATGGCACTTACGACACCCCAGGTCTGATCGAGGAAGAGCTTGACGCGGAAGCCAACGTGGCTCCGACGGACACAGTCGAAGTAACCACTCATGATGACGTCGCTGACGACGGCGGGGATGAGGCTGAGAAAGACGAGGAAATCACGGAGAAAAAAAGCGGCAGAGCTACTTCGGCAGCTCGTAGAGTCAACGGAAACGCTGTTAACGCTGTACCTTCAAGCCCGCTGATCAAATCGACGAGAGCCGAGTCGTTTGTTTCTGACGATGGCCCTGACTCCCCGAGAAAGCGTCTCATCCGGGCAGCCACTGCTCCTAGTGGCCCAGTATCTTCCGACGATCCTATTGCTGATGAATACAATGACGAAGTAAGCCCCTTGCCCTTTTGTGCCTATGTTCGTAGACTCACTGTTGCAGCGCGCTCGTGATGTTATCCATGGCCGTCTGGTCCATGGTCACATTGTGGATGATGATCATCCTTCACCCGCCATGTCGGCTGTGTCATTCAAGAACAAGCCTAACCGGAGCTACTCAGATGATGATGACCCGCCCGAGCATATGCTCAATTCTATGATGTCCACCTGTTCGGTGGAGGAATCCGAACTGGTCCAGCCCATGGGTGGTACGCATGATGCTGGCGATACTTCAGAGGCCGAAGAGGAAGACCTCAAGAACCCCGAGCTGGAGACGACTGTTACGCTTGTCGGTAACGTGCGTGACCGTCCGGTCTGCATCGTCGACGACATGATCGACAAGTCTGGATCGTGGATTGCTGCAGCAGAGACGGTCGTTAAACGCGGCGGTGCTACCAAGGTTTACTGCATGGCGACCCATGGCCTCTTTGGTGGTGACTGTCTGGAGGAAATGGAGGAGTGCGAGTGCATTAACCGCATCATCGTCACCAACTCCTTCCCCATCCCCGAAGAAAAGAAGGCTCGCTGCAGCAAGCTTACCATCATTCCTGTCGAGAGTCTACTTGCGGAAGCTATCCGCAGGAACCACCACGGCGAGAGCATGTCTCAACTTTTCCTTCACGGTTGGTAGATGATACAGTAAGTTGATGGCGTGATGCATGGTATCGGAGCATGTGTGGTTTTTCAGGTTCATGGGTAAATGGGACGTGTTCATGGGCGTACAAGGACAAATTCAGCACAGAATTGGTTCGTATATTCATTATTCGCTCTTCTGAATCAAGGAACGGAAACACCGGAAGAAATGCAGGCTGGTGGTCGGATGAAGGAAGGCTTGCTCACATATTAGCGATGGCGCTCTGGAGTTACTCAATGAGATTTTTTAGGTCGGGAAAAATACTGTAAGTCTACGACGGATCAAGCATTCCTTAAGCATCAGAGATGAAACCAAGCATGACTGGTTCGCATTTCTTTTTCTCACTTTCCCTTGTTCTCGTTGCGTCAACCTTTCCATTCTTTCCACAACACAAAAATACCCAGCGATGCAGGACTTTGGGTCCTGCAGGGGCCTACTTCGCTCTCTCCACTAGAGCATTCAGGTCCCTAACGGAGCGCTGGTAAAGCAAATCACTCCACTGTCATCACTCCGAGTTCTTCGGAACGAGGAGCGGTGATGGTGGACTCGGGAATAGAAGGCGTCTCGTTAAGGGATATTGTTCCCGCTGCTTTTGCGGTATTGGCGAGGCGCAAGAGAACCTCCCGGACATGTCTCATTCTGCAGCAAGCAATCCTTTTCTCATGCATGAATATGAATCGATTGTTGATTGAATAAAGATTTTGTCGCGCGTTGTGAGTTGTGGAATGCATTACGTATGTAGTGATGTGTATGCATTCCGGTGACAGCTCTGACGAGCCCTGCAATCTCGCTTTCTCTGTTGCCAGTTGCAAGGAGAGGCGAGACATGTCTCGGTCTACGTATGTGAACAGTGTGATGGGTGCCAGGTGTGGATGCGCGGCTTGCAGCACCGCTCGATGCCGTCCCTCCAAAAGGAGCAAGTCTCGTGCCCGACTCGGACGAATGAGGCGTCCTCGAATTCTCGGACAGGCACTGGAGTCTTTCGCGAGCCAATCAGAACCTGATTGATCCGCGCTTACAAAGAGGGTAGCCTCGCACGGCCTGTCGTCCTCGCTCTATGCTGGGCGAAGAGGTAGAAACACGGCGAGCAGCGAAGCAAAGGGGATAATATTATGATATGCAATACAAGGCCCGAAAATCTCGGACAACTGCCAAATGGACGCCCACCCATCCCATGCACTGCTTATCATACTTTTTTTTTCTTTTTTAAAAAAAAAGTAGCGTTGGTATCAAGCATGCACCCTTATCGCGATCCTGCCTCGTCCACCTCCTTCCCCCCTGTCGATCTGCGATCACGACAGCTCGGGATTGGTCGGGAGTGGGGAGCGGGGGGGTTGAGATAGAGATGGCAGGGCTGATAAGAGAGTCTTGATAAACCAGCTGCTACTACTAGCCAACGACTCTCAGCTCTTCGCGTCGGCGTTGTTGAAGGAGGAAACACACACAACACATATAACACCTTTTTTTTTAAGGTTTCGTATCCCGGCTCCCCGGCTTTTAGCGTGCGATTGGGGTGTTTGAGAATTGGTGATGGCGCGCCAGAAATTTCTTTTTTTTTTTTTATTTCCTTTCGCCTTTTTTTTTCCTACTACCGCTGCGCGCACAGTCGCAGAGAAGTCAATCGGGTACAAGGAGCATCCCAAGTGCAGGCTTGCTTGCAACGTATAACCTGGTGGGTTGTGCATAAAAAAAGGAATACAAGGGGGGAGGCCGGGTAGGAGGAAGAAAAATTGTGTTATTTCTCTCCGTGGATTTTTGCCTTTTGGTCATCCTCCCGGCTTCCGCGTCCAACAGGGACGGAACGGAAGGACGGATGGTGCCTTTCTCTCGCTGGAGAGCTGCCTACGAACCTAAAGAGGAAAACGTTCCCAATCTCCATCCAGCCCCCCGCCCGTGCACACTTTTCAGGCCGCCTTTTCCTTTCCTATCGCAAGCTACCTGCTCCGGAGAGGTCATCTTCACGAGCAGTCCAGGGACGAGTCAAGTTTCCACCAGTCCATCAACGTAATGAAACGAAGGGACAGTAAGCAGTGTACAACGAGCTGATATCATGAGATTCCGAGCGCTTTTTTGATTTCCCTTTTTTCCCTGACCCCAAGCCTTCCATGTATATAGTTTATAGAAGCTGGTTTTAAGGTACTCGCAGTGTAGAACAAGCAAAATAATAGGGGTAGTTTTTTTTTGGTGTCAAAACCCACGCCTGGAGCTGAGCGGAAAAAACTCATGCTCGTCTTTTCCTTTACAACATTCGGCTTCAAGGAAAACAAAGAAATAGGAGACCCAAAGGCTATTCCCAACCCGATCCGTCATTGTGGGAAATTCTCATTCCTTTCATGGCGCAGGAACATCAGGAGGAAAAAGCGGATGCAGATATTGTGACTGGGAGGAATGAAGTCGTAGGAGCTTGGCTTCAGTACCCATATCGTTTGACGTGAGATGATAAGGTCGTGCATCCTTTCAGACGCGCGACGGGATATCAGACATTAGGTGAGTTGTATTGTGTAATCTCGTGCATACGGGGCCTGACACAGGCGCTATGAATTGGCGCGTGTGGATGCAGCCGGGAGTGAATTTTGATTTTTCAGGGTATGGAGTCCGGAGCAGGGGGAAACATGCGGTATAGAGCTGTCCGGGAGTGAGAAGCATCCCCACTTCTCCGCTGATGATGGACGAGAAACAGAAGTGCAAGCAAGGACGTAGAACATATCGTCAGGAGGTATCGCTCTGCAAGGGGAAAAAAGAAAACAACCGCAATGTGCGTGCTTAGAGAGGAAGAGGAAGGGCAGAGTGACCGGGCGTCTCGCTCAGTTCGACAGCGAAGGCGTCGATATGGGCGTTGTTGCGGCGCTCTCGTCGACGATATCCGACAAGCGCATCTTCTTCTGCCGAGGGCCGTCCCTGTACTCGGCGAGCTCAGCCTCAAGCTCGTCGACGCGGCGCTTCAGCTCGGCCTCGCGAGAGTGCGACTCGTCCAGCTCCTGCTGTAACCGCTTCTCGTGATCGCGGGCGTGGGCCTCGTCCTGGCGTGCGCGCTGCTCGCTCTGCTCCAGCTCGGTGACGCGACCGCGGAACAAGTCATTGATAACCTCCAGCTCGCTGACGCGTGTCTTGAGGGCGGTGTTGGTGGTGGCCAGGCCATCATAGGACATGGGGGCCTCGAGGTGCGAGCCGTTCACCGACGACGCAGACGGCGAGGGCTGGCGATGGGGCATGAAGGACTGCAGGGCAGGCGAATGGAATTCATGGCCGTTGGGGGTGACGCCGTCGAACATGTACTGCGGCGCAATGTTGGAGGGGTGGTGGCCCAAGCTGGGAGTACCGGTGCGCGAGAGCGGCGAGGTGGAGCGTTCCGACGCGCCGGACGAGACCTTCGGCGCACGGCGGTGGTTGGTGAGCGCGTCGATGGGCGGCGTGCCGGCAGCAGCGCGGGCGTGGTCGAGGCCATTCTCGTGCTGTTGCTGCTGCGCTCAGAGTCAGCGGCGGCGCGTGGGCGCGAGCACGTTGGCAGAGCAGCTCACCTTCTTCTTGGGGCCCTGGCCAGAGGTCTTGACGCGGTTCCGGCTCTTGATCACATCGGTCTTGAGGCTTATCGGGCGCGGGCGGCCGTGCAGCTTGAGGAACAGGCCGCAGGCGTTGCACAGGACGGAGCCGACCTCATCGCGGCGCCAGAGCGGGGTGGTGCTGGTGGTGCAGTTCTGGCAGATGGGCTGTTGGTTGTTGTCAGCGAGCGTTGCCATGGCTGAGGGAGGGTGGATTTTGGGTGTTGCGATAAGCGGCAGGATAAGGGCGCGAGGGACGAGAGAGTTTTCACCACTGGCTGGAACACCACACAGCCTGGGGCCCATGCTCCCGCTGCCCGCTCGCTGCCCGCCGCTGCTGGCAGCGCTCACTCACCGGATTCTGGCCGCCCGACGCGGCCGGGGCACTCGTGGCGTAGGTCATGCTGTGCGGAACAGCATTCGGAGGCCTGGGAAGAGGAGAGGCTGTCAGCGCTGCCGTTGTGGTTGTTGGCGTGTGGAGCTCGGCGCTGTTATCATGATGCGCAGGGTTTGTGTTATCGCTTTCCCAAACCCTCCACACGTCCGCCGCTTCAGCCCAGCCATTGGCACCCGCGCCCGCCTCGTGCATTTCCTGCCTGCCACCCGTCGCCGATGCATGCGCGTCGATTCACTCTGCCCGGCTCTGGAAGACTCGGCACAATACTCACGCCCGTACACGTCCCTCCCGTCCCACCACCACGCGGCTCGAGGGGAGAAAAAGAAAAAAAAAAAAAAAGAAAATCTGTCTTACCTGCTGTTGATGCTCGGCGACGATGTCGCCGATGCTGCCAGCGAAGCCAAACTCGACACGCCGGGCAGCTGGATGCCCGGGCTGCTCCCTCTGTGCTGCGGCTGGTGCGGCGGCGGCAGATGCGCCCCGGATTGTGACGACGCCGACGATGGCCGCGAGATGCTCAGGCCGATCGGCGGCAGCGACAGCCGTTCGTCCAGTGAGGAAGCCGTGGTGAAGGGCGGGAGGTCGCGCGGCGACGGCGGGCGGTTGTGGTAGTGCAGCGTCTCAATGGCCACGGGCCGGTTGAGCAGCGAGATTGCGAGTGTGGAAGCCGTGTTTGCGGTGGAGGGAAACGCGTGCAAGCGCTCCCCGGCTGGTCGGTGGTATTATTAAGGCGGAGCGGTGGTGCGTGTCTGCGTGTGGACACAGGAAAAGAGCGACGGACGGGTTGGGTATCAGGCAGGTAGGGAACGTGGTCGAGCAGCTCGTTTCTTGCTAAAGGAAGGTCACTACAGCACTTGATGAATGCCAAAGAGACGCAGGTACGGAAGCATGGGCACAGGGGTAGGCAGGGATGGTCGACAGCGCTAATATTAGATTGGAGCTGCTGACCGTGCATCCGGCACGCTGTTGAGTGCGGTGTTGCACAAGATGACAAGAGCTGGTGGATCTGCGCCGCCGTGGTGTTTACCGCGAGCTATGGCTGTGATCTGCCCTTCCAGCCCATCATGATCTGAACCGACGTCCTCGCACACAGGGCTGACGACGAGGACGAACGCTCTTCTCCAGAGCGGCAATAAACGAACGGCCTCGCCGCCCTGATCGCGAGGCCGGCGCCAATCGATAGATTCTCACGCTCAGGGGTACAGTAGCTCCACCGTTTCAAATTGCCTTCCCGGACTTGCAGGCTTCTCCATATTCTCTCGTGTCACGAGCACTTCAAGCCTGGCGATCCTCGGTCGTCCGCGCCAGCCACGCAGGGCTCCGCTATTGCTAAGACGACACCAACGGCCGGGCCCAGCGCTCACGGCGCGGTGTGGCACGCAGCTTTGGCTCCGACGCGAATGCGGTCGTGTGTCAGCCTCCTGAAAGGAAAAGAAAAAAGGCCCAGCGCTCGGACTCCAGGGAGGCCGATAAGAGAGATAGCACAGTGATCCCCGTATTTGGCGTGCTGAATGGGATCAAGACCAACGGCCGGGCGTGCAGCACGAAATGAAGACGCCCGAAGCGGCTCCAAGCGACGATTGGCGACGAGGGCAAGCGGCGTCCGTGCCGGCCACTGGCGCGTGTTCATTAGACACGCTCGTACTCCAACGGGACGGGGGGGCGTTCGTGCCGCGGGACGAGGGGCTGATCATTGGGGAGGAGGAGCCAAAGGAGAGCGAGAGTTTGCGAATTGCCTTCCATGCCGGTGGCGCGAAAGTCTAACAGCACGGGCTGTTGCGCAATAATACCAGCGAGCAAAGGCGGATCTGAAGGTGTGATGCTTTCAGCCAAAACAGAGTCACAGAGGCCATCCCGGCGGATGGGCGCGGCGCAGCTGCAGACTTATTCACGCATGGCGAGGCCGGGGCCGGCGAGCACCGAGCCCTGGGCGACCAGGATCGGCTCTGGGGGAGATGATAAGTAATGTGATAGCGAAAGGGCGTGGCCGTGACGGAGGGCTAAGGAGGGCGCTGGCCCCAGGCCCCTGAGCTCCGGCGGGCTGGTCGTGCCAAGCTCTGCGGCTCGTCAATTGGCAGGAACGCCTCTGACCGCCCGAGCGCCGCTTCACCGGTCCTGGCCGCCCGTCCGCGCATGCGTCGCCCGTATCCGCGGCCACCTCATACCGCCCTGTCACAAGCCGCTGCCACTGCCGCTCGTCATACCTCCGTGTCCGTGTTGCGTCCGCGGCGCTTGAGGCTCAGCGAGGACGGCCATGCCGCTGCACACATGCCACCTCTGCACCCGAAACTCTCGTAATAAGCTTCACCA
The DNA here is from genome assembly GCA_022204955.1 of Macrophomina pseudophaseolina. Classification (NCBI taxonomy): domain Eukaryota; kingdom Fungi; phylum Ascomycota; class Dothideomycetes; order Botryosphaeriales; family Botryosphaeriaceae; genus Macrophomina; species Macrophomina pseudophaseolina. Next base: position 160,303 of record JAJJID010000004.1, on the reverse strand, counting down.
TGACCAAAGGCAGGCCGCCGACCTCAGGATACGCCCGCATTGCCCAGGCCGAGGAGGAGGAGGAGGAAGATGTCCTCGACGACTCCGAGGATGACGACCTCCATCGTGGCCAGACCACCATATCTGGCCCGGGTCGCTATGCTCCCATCCAGCCCCAGCGCCATGCCCGCATGACCCCGAGCTCCAGCTCGCCTTCGAGACGCGGTCCCGGTGCCCGCCATCGCAGCAACTCAGGCGTCGACATAAAGGCAATCAATGCAAGGCTGGAGCGATGGGCCGACGAGATCGCCTCCAAGTTTAAAATCAAGAAGGTCCGCGGCAAGACCGAGGAAGAGCAGCAGCTGGAGATCCATCACTCCGTATTCCAGCCTCCGGACTGGATCCGCCCTGTGACCGCCGAGACCCTGGCCAAGGATTACGATCTCCCGCACCCTGACCGCCTGACGAAGATGGAGTTCGATGACATTGTGCAGGGTGTTAGGACGGCAATTGAGCTTGGTACACACCCAAAACTGATCACGCAGGGCAGTTCTGGGAGTTATTTCGCGAGGAACCCCGACGGCAAGGTCGTCGGCGTCTTCAAGCCTAAGGACGAGGAGCCTTACGCCTCGAGGAATCCGAAATGGACAAAGTGGATCCACCGCAACTTGTTTCCCTTTGCTTTCGGTCGGGCATGCTTGATCCCCAACCTCAGTTACGTCTCCGAGGCCGCCGCCTACGTCCTCGATACCCAACTGCGAACGAACATCGTACCCTACACCGAAGTGGTCGGCCTGTCTTCGAAATCCTTCTACTATGATTTTTGGGAAAGGAGGGCATACTACAGAAAGAAGAAGCCGTTGCCGGAAAAGCTTGGTAGTTTCCAAGTCTTCTTGAAGGGATACAAGGACGCCACTCTTTTCTTGAAAGAGCATCCGTGGCCAGATCAGCACAGCACTGCTTTACGGGATCCCAATGGGAGGCGCAAGAGGAGGAGATGGACGGAGGATTGCCGGCCCAGTGGCCCAGCATCCGACGATGAGGATGACGACCGGCCTCCAACTGCCGATGAAACCCAGATACGACGAGGTTTTTGGACCGAACGCTTACAAAGATCTTTTCGCGAGCAGCTGGAGAAGTTGGTTATTCTGGATTACATTATGAGGAATACGGACAGAGGGCTGGACAACTGGATGATCAGAATCGACCGCAACAAGGAGGAGGCCACGGTAGTGGCGGAAGCGCCAAAGAACGGCCGCGCAAATGGATCCACAAACGACCCTTACTTGCGGCAGGAACAGATGGTTGCAACTAGTCGCTCTGGCACGCCTGCAAACGCCCCATCGTCCTCCGACGATGAGGCTTCGGTGTCTCTCGGCGCCATTGACAATAGTCTTTCGTGGCCCTGGAAGCACCCTGACGCTGTACGTTGCGCAAACCCGCCTTCTTTTCTTGTGTGCTAATAAAAAAAATGTAGTGGCGGAGTTATCCTTTCGGTTGGCTCTTCTTGCCGGTTTCTCTGATCGGCCAGCCATTCACAGAAGCAACCCGCAGGCATTTTCTTCCTTTACTTACCTCAACGCATTGGTGGAGCGAGACGACGCTGCAGCTACGGAAATGTTTCAGTCAGGACGCCGACTTCAAAGAGCGGATGTTTGCAAAGCAGATGGCGGTTATGAAAGGCCAGGCCTGGAACGTGGTGGAAACGCTGAAGACGCCGGACCACGGACCTCTGGAGCTTACGCGGAGGGCAAGGGTGTGCGTGTGGGACGACCTGGTGGATATTCCTGTTGCGGTTCCTCTGCAGCGCCCTTCAGCGGAAATGCGTCGACAGACGGAAGAGCTCGCCGCTCATGACGAGGCAGAGGAGATGGATATCAGCAACGCACTGGCTTCATCAGCGCCCGACATACAGTACGATCTATTGGGCCTGGAGTCGCCTCAGCGCAGCAACCCGTTCAACATGTCGAGACAGTCGAGCACCATGGACATCCATGACAACTCGCGACCTCCGGTCACGCTCAAGTCTCGGATGAGTTATGATGGACCACGCCGTAGCAAGCCATCCAGTCCAGTGTCATCGAGAAGACGGCGATTCTCTTTCACCATCCGCAGAAACAGCGGGCCCTTGGGATTGGAGGATGACGAGGGTGATCTTGGATATGCGGCGGCTGAGGATATGGACGGCAACAGGAAGCGGGTGATTGTGGAGCGGCTGGAGATGGTCAAAAGCAAGAATCCGTTGTTTACATGGTGTTGATCGGGGCATAACACAAAGGTTGTTCTTGGATATATATACATTGCTCATTCTTTGTCCCTTTTTTGGGTTTGGGGGGGTGGGGGCGGGGGGGGAAGCATTGGTGGCGTTCTTGCCCGTCTGGTGGGCAAAGTTGTATACCTGTGGCGTGGGAAAGACAAAACGAAAACAGCTCGTACGGCTCTGAGGGCGTTGGCATTCTCGGCTTCTGCTGTGTATGGGACTGAGGAACTAGGCACATACAGCCGGGTGAAAATAAACAGCATGTCTGTATATAAGCGGGTCGCGCAGACATAGAAAGCGGAACGACAGTCCCATTGACGTGGAGAGAATGTCGTCGGTGAATCATTGACGGACTCTTGAGGGGCACAGCTACTTTTCACGGGCAGTCACGCGCAGTGAAGGATGGCATACGCTGTGACGACACTATACCTTTTCTGGTTAGCGGCGGTGGACTCGAGAGAAGACGGCGATCCTCGACGACATGACGCGCTCCGGCCCAGCTGCTCAGCCATCTCCAGCGCGCTCCGGATGCTACGCCATGATCAGAGCTGATTAGCGAGTGCTCTTGCCTTCTCCGTTCACGCTCCTTGGGGATGCTTCCAACCTGCTTGAACATGATAGCCTGCGCGCACTTCGACTCTCCGTCTCCCGACCCGCCACCGCGCTGACTGTTTAACTGTGCCAACCCCCGGCCTTTCCTCTCTACGATACATCACGAGCGCGTTTGATCTCAAGGAAGACCTGCTACGCAAAATTCTGCAGTTGAGTTCGGCGGCTGCAAGTGAACTGCTGGAGTTTCGACAATGAACCCAGCACAGCTGCTAAATCCCAAGGCCTTCAAGAAGAACAAGGGTAATTATTTTCCTTTCCATCTCATCCGTGACTACCTTTGCCGTTTTTTCACCCGATTAGCCATGATCTGCGATTAGCTTCACTTCCGCTGTTCCCATCCCCGGGTGCGTCTTAGAATCGTACATCGTTTTCTGGTCAGCTCTCTAGACCCCGCGCTGTCTCACTCCGCATTCGCGTCACTTACTAAACGCGCTTGGGGTCGGCCCTGTGGGCACGTTCGCGTTGCTCTCGAGTTTTGCTCCTTCCTAGTTTACCTACCGAGCCAAATCTTTGCACAATATCACCACCACCATGCCTTTCCTTTCGCCTCCACCTCTTAATTCCTCATCTCGACCACGCAGCACTATTTCTTTGCTTTCTACCATGGAGCAGGCCAGTTATACTAGAGACAAGCCTTCCATCTCCGATATGCCTGAAACCCTACCCAACACTCCTGAACCACACCCGAGCGCGTCAACCACCTCGCCGCCTTCATCTTTGCTGGAGCCTAAACTGACCTCGCAAGACCAAGGGCAGAACCGCTCGCGTGCTTCCTCGCAAAGTGCCAACAGCAATGCTTCGCAAGCCTCTCAGCTTGCATACAATCCCGGAGCTTTGCTAAACCCCAAGGCCGCCGCTAAACGTTCTCGAACCGAGTCGGCGCCACCGGAAGATGCCGCCTCCCAGGACCCAGCTGAAGATGCTGCAGGTATGGGCTCCATGATCGAGCGCATGCATGGCATCCAGCGCCGGGGAGATCAGCCGGTGAAGAAGCAGAAGCGTGCCACAACTGATGAACAGGACCATCTCCGCAAATCTGCGTTTGAGGGAGGTGGCAAGGGAACGATCTTGGGAGAGTATATCACGGAACAGCGCAAAGAAGGCGACAAGAAGGCTGGTCCACCGCCCGTCTCTACCGCCGTCGTTGATCTCACTGCTGGTTAGTTCTCTCACCTCCGCATATTCCATTTCCACCGACTTGGACTGACAAGCCTTCAGATGATGATGATGACGAAGTTGTTCTCGTGAAAGACACTGGCGACGAGGAGATCTGTTTGGGGAAGTTGCAAGAGGCCTTCATCTCCGCCAACATGGTCCCGTCCCCGAAGCCCTCCAGCTTCCAAGGCTCCGCTACCATGTGGCCCGCCTTCAAAGTGTCACTTCTTCGGCGACCCGCATCGGCTGACATACTCATCTCCGTGACCGACCCATGTGGCCGAGACTTTGCACGTCTCGAAGCTCGTGTAGCCTTTGGTTTAGCCCCACTCATGGACAACAAGCTCCTGAACCTTCGCGTCGAAGCTCGCTTAGACTCTCGGAAGCGGAGACCTGGCGAAAGCCCTGGGTCTGCCATCTCCGTACGCATGCCTTTGAACGTTCATCTTTTTGCACCTCGCAAGCATGCCAAGAATATCGGCCGTTTACTTAGCCATCACCAAATCTGGCTCCGCGATCCGACTATCAACATCGGCAGGATCCCCTACGATAACCCCCAAGCTGTCAAAGCTCCTGCGCCGCGTGCTCAGGCTTCGAGCAGCAATGGAACTCAGCAGGGCTATGGGTTTGTGGCAAGGACTGTTGAGGAGATTCGCTCAGATGTCATCGGCATGTTCGATTCTCTTACCAAGTCAGATGAGATCCCGGAGATGGAGCAGCCATCAATCATCACAACCAGTCTCTTGGCGCACCAAAAACAAGCACTCCATTTCATGACCTCCCGCGAGGCTGATGACAGCGCAAGCGAAAGTGACAAGAATTCTCTTTGGAAGCTGAAGTTGCGCGGCAATGGTGAGCGCTACTTCTACAATATCATTACTGGCCAGGAGTCTCGTAGGAAGCCAGCATCATCTCGTGGCGGTATCCTAGCTGATATGATGGGACTCGGAAAGACTCTGAGCATCCTATCGCTTGTTGCGTCGACGTTGTGTGAGGCTTCGGATTGGTCTAACATGGTGCCGCCGCAGACTCCAGGTGCACCACTGATCAAGTGCAACTCCAAAGCTACTTTGCTCATCTGCCCAGTGAGCACTGTAGCCAACTGGCAAGAACAGGTCAAGTTGCATATCAAGGATAAGGCCATGTCTTACTATATATATCACGGGCAGAGTCGGACAGATGATGTTAAAGAGCTCTCTAGCTATGACCTCGTCATTTCAACCTACAGCGTCGTCGCCGCTGAGCACGATAATCCTCGTTCTAAGAAGCCTCTCGCGCTAATCAACTGGTTCCGCATTGTCCTCGACGAAGCCCATATGATTCGTAGCACCGCAACTAAGCAGTCGATTGCCACATGTGCTCTGCTTGCGCAACGTCGCTGGGCGGTCACCGGAACGCCCGTCCAGAACCGCCTTGACGACTTGGGAGCGTTGATCAAGTTCTTACGGATTAAGCCTTTTGACGACAAAGGTGGTTTTACGCAGTACATCCTTACGCCTTTCAAGAATGCCGATCCAGAAATTCTACCTAAGCTCCGTATTCTTGTCGATTCAATTACTCTACGCCGCCTAAAGGACCGCATCGACCTCCCGCCTCGGCATGACAGGCTTGTTCGTCTAAACTTCAGTCCAGAGGAGCGCAAGCTATACAAATTCTTCGCCGAAGATACCGCCGCGCGCATGAGGTCCATTACTGCTGGGCGTGACAAGCTGGCGAAAAATCAGATGGGCCACATCCTTCGGGCCATGGGTCGGTTGCGCATGATCTGCGCGCACGGCTCGGAAATGCTCAGCAATGACGATATGAAGCTCACCGAGGGCCTTTCCTCGGACAACGCGATCGAGCTCGGCGATGACGATAATGATGATGACAAGCCAGCCATTACAAAAGAACAGGCATACGACATGCTTAATCTTCTCCGCGAGAGCGATATGCACCATTGCGGCATCTGCGACCGGGTAATCGGCTCGACCAGTTTCGTTGTCGAGGCTGATTCATCAGACGATGAGAGCGATGGAAACAAAAAGGATGTCACTATTGGCTATATGACACCCTGCTACCAAATCGTCTGCCCGAATTGCCTCAGCGAATTTAAGGAACGGATGAAGAAGCGTGCAGAGCCTGGGTACTATATGACCTGTCCTCTATGCAATACCTATGTGCGCCAATCGCTTTTCCCACTGAGCCAGGCAGACGCCGACAATGACCAGGCAGCTCGCCAGCGCGTTCGTGACAACCCTCGCCTTGCAAAACAGCTTGGTCGGTACGGCGGCCCTCATACAAAGGTTAAGGCTCTCCTCGAGAACCTCCTCGAAAGCAAGACATGGAATGATACACATTTAGGCGAGCCTCCGGTCAAGAGCGTCGTCTTCTCCGGCTGGACCTCGTATCTCGACCTCATCAGCATCGCCCTTGAGGACAAGGGCCTCAATTACACCCGTCTCGACGGCACTATGTCCCGTCGCAAGCGCACTTGCGCCCTCGATGCCTTCCGCGATGATCCCTCCATTCAGATCATGCTCATCTCCATAAATGCCGGCGGTCTCGGCCTTAACCTAACTACCGCCAGCATGGCCTACGTCATGGAGCCGCAGTACAACCCGGCCGCCGAGGCGCAAGCGGTGGATCGCGTGCACCGTCTGGGCCAGAAGAGAGAAGTGACGATCACGCGGTTCATTATGAACGAGAGCTTCGAGGAGAGGATGTTGGAGCTGCAAGCCAAGAAGAAGGACCTGGCAGATCTGAGCATGAACAGAAATGCACGCTTGGATAAGGAGGAGGCGGCGAAGAAGAGGTTGGAGGCGCTAAAGAGTCTGTTCCGTTGAAGACCAGATACTTGGCGCTCATCATACATGCCGCGGTTTGCATCTGGCGCTCTTCACCAAGATTCTCCTTTTCTATCCCGCGTTCGGCCTCTGCGCCTTTTTTCCCTCTCACATTTTGTGCAGACACAGGGGCATCAGGTCCGTGAAACTACTCGGTCATAGCAGAGCGGACTTCCTAGGCATACCCTTTTTTACCCATATTTCCATTGGCTCCTCTACTCCATGTCTCCTGCAGTTACCTCGAAGCCTGATTGAGGAGAGGGGAGTTGATACGGGAAGTGAACGCTTTCTGGCGGCTAGCTTCTTCGCTGGCAGACCCGACGAGGTAGTCTGAGGAAGTGGTGGGAGATGGACAGTCATATTGGAGCATTTAAAAAAAGCAGCAGATCTATGGGATAACGAAGTCTGCGAGGAGATTTTCTCTTTGTCTGGAACAGATTTGGGGTAGTGACTGGATTTCTTTGCTTTTTAGATGATTGCTCGATGGCGTAGGCGGCGGTGTACAGACGACGGTAATGAGAAAGACATTTTTTTTTCTTTTTATTTTTTCTGAGACTAAGAATTTGAGGGCTCTCACCTCCATTCATTTTCATTACACGCATGAGTTTGAGAGAGCGTAACCGGATGGGGACGTCTTCTTGACAGATAGAGAAATTGAAGGCGTTCTCATCCAAGCACTACGACTCCGCAGCTCGCTCTTGGACCTTTTTGCCCGAATATCAGCTTGCCGATGCAGCTTGACTCGGGCGTGGATAGGTGCACGCGCCAGAGTGTGTTTGCCCAGATCATGGGATAGGCTGAAAAGCGCTTATCGACAACGTTGTCGTCACTGACTCTTCCGCGTTTGTAACGGGTCTTGTTTATGCCGTGGTTGCGGTCTTGTGCACGCCCTTCGACATGGGCTTTTTCATGCGCGGTACACTATCAGGCCCGGTTGCGTCAGATACGGACACTGGCAAGATGGGTGTTGACGCCTCGCGTCGGCTTCGGGGTTCGAAGAGATACTTCGGGTCCGTGGCGGGTCTGGACATCTTCTTCTTCCGCCATGCAAAACGCCCTCTCTCTCTCTCCCTCTCTCTCTTTCTCCCTCTAGGTGTATAGCGGGGCGGATGATGGAGATTGAGCCGCGTTCAGGTATGTAGTACATACAATTGGGGGAAGGCGCTGTCTCCGTGAAAGGGCTTATAGATACATACAGGGCAATGTTGAAGGTCCGAGAAGCTCGAAAAGGGAGAGGGGTAACTGAGACCACGTCACTTGGGCTGCTCGATAGGGCACAGAACCAACCCGGCCTCTCATTTACTCATCAGTCTCTCGGATCTTGCAAGTGTACTGATGTGGAAAGTAGCAGCGTGCTGATTGGACTGTCTTGCATGAATTTGCCTCGCTGCCCCATGCGTCCACAACCAAGCAGATTACTCTGCACTTCGTGTCTAAAGAACTATAAAGATAGCACAAATCAACTTTGGATTACCCCGTTTCGACGGCATTGCCAGAAGTATTCCCGAAGATAGCCAGAGCACTATCTTAGGAGGAATTTTGATGAATATGCGTGCATACATCGATGGAATCATCTAAGGTTCACACCCTACTGCCCCATGAGGCGAGCTCCCCAACCTATCCTCCAAAAAAAAAAGAAAAAAGAAAAGTTAAGGAACAGCACTCTCCAAAACACCCTGAAGAACCATATGTCAAACTGCCCATGCCCACTAGTAACAGAGTCCAACTGAAAGCACACACGCACACACAAGCACTCACACTCACGCTTAAATCTTATACACAATCCCGCCCGAAAACATGACCTTATTCCGCTCACTCAGTGTCTCGAGCGCCCTCTCCGCCTCCTGCGGCCCGAACGCCGCCTCGCCGCTCCGCAACCTCGCGTTGACAGCTGCGACAAGCGGCTCGACGTCGGCGGCGTCGTTGGCGAAGAGCGGGCCATCGATGAGTTGGCCAAGAGCCGTCTGGAACTGCTGGATACGCTGAGGCGTGATGCTCGTCGGGCCCTGCTGGTCTTGCGAGTCGTCCCGCTGGCTCTCCGACTGCGTCGTGCCCAGGAGTTGGGACGCTGGTTGTGACGAGCCGACCGAGAACTGTGAGGATGATCCAGCCGCGGTGCCGGTTTGGCGGGTGCTACGAGAGCCGCGAGGCGTAGCCGTGTAGAGCTCTTCGTCTTCGTCTTGGTCGGCGCCGGCAGGTGTGCCGTTTGTACCATTGGCGTTGCTGTCGCGGGTGCTACGGGTACTGGGTCCGCCTGCCCTACGGGTGCGTGGAGTGATGCGTTCTCTCGTGCGTTGTGTGTCGTCGCCATCATCGGAGTCATCGGATGAGTCCGTGGACATGGCATCATCAGCTCTGCTGACCTTTCTCCTCTTCCTCCTCTCATCCTCAACGACCTCCTTGAATAGTGCGAAGCGGAGAATTGCTTCCGCGACTTCAGCATCCTTTTGCTCAACCCTGTTCGACAACCTTGCCTTGGCATGTGCAGTAGCAAGACGGATGAGCGTCTCTAGCGTACGAGCTGTCATCGGAGAAGTCTTGCGCTGGTTGCTCTCCATCTCATCGTTACGGAGTGCGGAGTAGGTCGTGACAATATGGTTGGCGGCACCTGCAGTCAGAACGGGCTTGACACGAGACTTGGCGTACTGAATGTACTTCTTGATGAAGGGAATGCTGAGAACCTCAACACGACGAGCAGAGCCCCTGCCAACAGTGACGTTGACACCGGCATGAAGCATTACGTTGAACTTTTCGTAGACCTCAGTCGGGCGGTTGGCATCAGCGTCGTCATCCAGACCAACACCCAGCATTTGGCTGCCCTGCTCGCGGACAGGTGCTCCCTCCTCGGTACCAGGCTGTCTATAGCGGTGCATACGAAGAACATGCTCAGAAACTTGCCTGTCCCTGACGTCCTCAATGTCATCCGTGACCACGAAGAGCAAATCGAAACGGGATAAAAGCGAGTCAGGAAGAGCAATGTTCCTGTGAGGATCCTTGTGCGTATCGTACTGTCCGTAGATGGGGTTTGCTGCAGCAATGACACTGCAGCGGGCGTTCAGCGAGGTGTGGATACCGGCCTTGGCGATGGTGACAGTCTGCTGCTCCATAACTTCGTGGATAGCGACACGGTCAACATCACTCATCTTGTCGAATTCATCAATACAGACGACACCGCGGTCACCGAGAACCATGGCACCGGCCTCCAGACGACGCTCACCAGTCTCCTTGTCTTGAGTGACGGCAGCAGTCAAACCAACACCGGAGGATCCTCTACCGGTGGTGGCAATTGCGAGTGGCGCAGTGTTCAGGACGAAACGAAGGAGCTGAGACTTTGCTGTTGAAGGATCACCGACCATGAGGATGTTGATATCACCTCTCAGATGGGTACCGTTGTCCAGGTTCTTCTCCATACCACCCAGCAGCATGAGCAGAATAGCCTTCTTGATGTAGTCGTGACCATGAATACTGGGTGCAAGGGATTGTGAGAGCAGGTCGAACACCCTCTTATGCTTGGAAATCTTGTTGATGTTGCGGATGTCGGTATCGGTGATGGTGGCCTGAGCGATTCCGCCACCGGACTTGGAGGAAAGGAGGATGATGTTGTTTGCGAGAATGAGAGTGCGGAACGTGGAACTAGCGTTCTGCGCATTGCGGTTTCCGAGGGACCTGTATGTGCCAACGAGCTGGATTCTATCGCCAGGCTTGACACGGTCGACCAAATCATCGTCCAGAATCACATCGACACCACGAGGAAGCTGACCTGCCGGAGCACGCTCAGGCATTTCTTGTATGGAGATTGTCTGGTGGTCGCGGTATGTGCTGTATCCGTACTCTGTGACCAGCTGTTTCTTGTCAGCAGTTGGTCACCCTAAAAATTGCGTCTTAACATACGGGATTGCCGTCGTCGTCCTCGGTGGGGTATATGGAAGTACTGGCAGCACCCATGGTCATAGTTTGATCCCTGTACTCCCTGAACTGGAATATCGACTTGTTCTCATTCCAGTGCACGCTCTTGACGACCTTTGGGCGGACAAGCGAGCACTTTGTGACAATGCCCTCGAGGGAGACCATGTGGTTGAGGTGCTGCGAGCTCAGAGTGCGGGGATTGCAGGAAAACTCGCCGAAGCTTCCAACGTATGCGCAATAGTAAACGATGTCATCGGCGGTCTCTTTCGGAGGGCGGTTGGGCAGGGTTGCAACGATGTTCTTCAGCGCATTGTCGAATGCGAAAGTCCAGTCGAATGGCTGGTTGAGAAGACCATCGGCCATCTCTCGATTGTGTGCTCTTATCTCATCCAAGCTGACCTGTTCCACCGTCAGCAAGAAGAGATGAGAAGAATTCGCACACTAATCCATACAGTCAATCTCCTCATTCCGCGATTGAGCATGAGGACAATGTCGGCGCGGTAGCTAGTAAACCATCAGCGATCGCTTCGTGGCAGTGGCGGAGACGGAGAGGCGTACGAGCGCGCGCGAGGATCATCTACTCAAGTTAGCCAAGAGACCATCCAAAATAAATATAGCGAAGGCATACTGGGATCCAAGAACTCCTCGCAAGCTCTGATGCGGTCGCGCACCGCCTCATCTCTCAGCGCAATCCCATCCATTGTGCTTGCCTGTTCTGCCTGGCGCCGGAATATATGGAAGGTAGGACGGAAAGGCCGCTGCAAGCGGGGAAGGACGAATGCGAGCGGCTTTGGTGCGGGGGTATCAAAAGGCGTGGTGGTGTGGAGTGGGTGGTGAAGAGCGTCCGGCAGAAGAGGGACGTGTTTTGCGAGCGACTTTCGGCTGCAAAAGAGACGCGCGACGCGTCCATCTGCGCGAATGCGCGTCGTGATTAGCGCCTTGGCGCACTTACACTTCCCATTACGTACTAGTGCCAGATCCCGGCCCCCCAAAGATACATGATCGGAGGATTGGGCTGTACCACTAAAAACATCAAACTGCACATGTAATTAGGAGCGGACGCTCAATCAACACACGAAGGGTTGTCATGCTACGTATTTCTTCCGGTCATGTTATCTAGTTTTTATTCACATCAATATATACTTCTCTTCTCAGAGAAAGAGTCTGATAGGTAAGGAAACGAAGTCTTCGTTACATATCACAGCAAGCCATCAACGCCCGACGCTGGCCGAGCCCGCCAGATGATGCCCTATATACCGGTGTTGCTCCACAGCGGTGACCTAAAATGAGAAGTCGAAGAGAGACAGCCAACCGCTTCGTTACCAGGTAATATCCTCAAATGCCGTCCTCAGCACTTCTGTCCTTGTTTTCTGCATTTCCGGAGCTCCGCTTCCTACGTGATCAAGCATGTCAATCACTCTTCTGATGTCGTGCTTTGCTGCTACAAGCAATGGCTCTTCGATGGGAGCTTTGGTCTGCCGCTGGAACGGCGATTCCGGCTGCTGCTGAATGACGAGGAGACGTGCCATCATGAGCTGTATCGATTTGTCAGAACACTGAAAGCTTTCTGAGACGGAGAGATCCATACCGCTTCTTCAAACGCTCGATGCTGGAAAACCCACCACACTCCCGCGTCGATTCGGAGGTATTCCCAAAGATCAAAAAATGCGCGAAGGGCCTGCCTTGCGGCTTCCAACGCTCCCCGTACGTCACACTTAACACCACAAGGCTCATTTTCGTCAGCCAACAATAGCATTACGCAGTGATGGTAGTTGCTGCGGAAGAACAGCATCTGCTTAGCGATGCGCTCATTTCCTGCCACAAACTCTTCCGTGATTTCGTGCGTCATGCTGGGAGGGAGATTGGCAAAGAGTGACCGAAATGAAGTCAAGAGGTTGCTCTTTTCCCGAGGCGAATTTGTGAGTGGTCGACTGAGCGCTCGTGGTATGCAAACATTGCGTTGTACCAGATTCGCGAGTCGCCACATGGTACGGATATACTCGCGGTCCGCCAACTCGTGCGGAAGAAGGCTGGTTGGCGGTGGGGCAATGTTACTAATCCTCATCGGGTTTGGAAGAGCCTCTGGTGTGTTTCTTGTATTGCTTCCGGTCTCATGTTCGCCCTCTGGATCGTCCGTGAGAGAGTCGACATGAACGTCTGAGATGGTAGCCGTGGGTGGCAGTTTCAATAAGACGGTAAGGAACGTATCTTGGAACAGCACTGCCTGCCACAACTTCCTTCGCTGCTGTTTCTCGAGCGCTGAAGCTCGGGGCACAATGAGTTCCGGATCTCTGTTCAATCCCATGGCATACGCCTGCCGCATGAGCACGCCCCCAAAAGACCAAGCATCCGAAGCATGGTTATTATTCATGAGGAAGTAGTTGATGAGAACCATGGCCTGAATCGTCCGGAGGGATATCCGGCTGAGGTATCCGGAGATTCGCAGAGCTTGGTGGGCCGCCGACACGTAGAATTCCGCGATCTGGGCGCGCTCCTGGACATCTGACATCTGAATGAACTGCGTTCCCATGGCATAGACGACAAAGTGTAATCCCAAGAGGGCGGAATCCGCTTGGCCCTTTTCCTCAAGTGGGAGCGACCAGAAGCGTTCGTAGTCGGCGTCGAACTTTCCTCGATGTATCATGGGGTAGACGGGGTCGACCGCCTCGAAGTATTTTGCCACAAGGATGTCTGCCTGTTCCCTGCGCGGGAGGGCTGCTACTACCTCTTTGAGGCCTCCATGGTATGTCCTGTTGAAATGCTGTAAGCTCTAGGCCGGAGCGGGAATAGAAAAGAATGACAATACCAGTAGTTCGAAAAGGGGTGTTCGGAGCCCAGACCGAAGACGAGAGATGGGGTGTGTTTAGTGTAGGGGACATTAGACAAGAGCTGATGGACTGATGAGGAAGTCGAGGAGGTAGACTGGCTGCGGTACTGTTGCGGCCTGGGGCCACCCTGATGCTCATGCAGTTCAGTCAGCTCCAGCAGATCTTTTGCCGGATGGTGGGAGTAGATCCAGAATCCGTAATCGTGATGCATGACAGCTTCGAAGGAGCGAAGTGTATAAGGAAATAAGAAATGGGAGAGCGGTCGGCTCGAGGCATGCTTGACACCCATGAGCACGTGATCTTCTTCTACAGGCCTGGGCACGGACGCAAGGAGAGGCGCAAGGAGAAGCGAGGAAAAACGGAGCAAGCAGCGATTGAGCTTACCTCTGACGACGCTGGAGTCACGACGCCCAGCGAGGCCTGTTCCATGGCCTTCTTGCGGGCTTTGCTGGTGGCGCGGCCGCCATTGCGCCTGGATTGGAGGCGGTTAGTAGGGCGGCGAGTCGTGAACCGAATACCAAGCTTCACGGTGGGGAGCCCTACTCAGCTGAAGCAATGAGATTGGCGACCTCGGAATAGCGACACTCGGACTGGCGCTTCATGCAGGCCAGGCATTGCGGACGGCCACGGTCACACTGATGACGGTCAGCAGGCGGGCCGCTGGCCGGCGCGAGGCACCGACCTTGGTCTTGCGCTCGACGCAACAGTCGCAGCTCAGCGTGGGCTTGTTGCGCTTCTGCTTCTTGCGCGGCGGCACCGAGCCATCATGCGAGGGCGGCGACGAAGGGGCGACGGAAGCGGGCCCTTCGTGGATGGGAATGTCGATGGGGTTGTTGGCGGGCGGAGGGGCAGAGGCAGCGGGTGCAGCCGCGTGGGTGGTCATGGCTTCGTCCTGTCACCGTGAGGATCTCCGCTCGCGCAGCATGGGTGTGAGACTGGGAATTGAGTGCCTGCTTGGGGCCCGCCCGGGAATAAAAGCAAAGAGGCTTGGGATGCAGCTTCGGGGAGCGGAGGGCAGAAACGCCACAAGTAGGAGAGCGACTTTAAGCATCTAGACTGCCCCGCCCCCCGTAGCCGCACCTTAGGATCGCGCTCGGCCGCCGCTGCTGCATGCAGCGCTAGCTCCGCCACTGGTCGCGGGAGAGAAGATCGCGGTGACGACGGGCGAAGTGCAGAGCCACGCCAGGGCGCGCGGGAGTCTGCAGCATCGGCATCGCTGCCGGCTGCGTGGAAAATTGGCGGGCGGAAAGACATCGCAGGGGCGCTGTGCGGCTGCGCCTCGCCATGTCGGCCGTAGCCTCGCCCCGAGCACCACCGCCCACCGAGACATCGCATGAAAGAATCCCTCGAACGCTCAGAGAAAACTGACTCGCCCGGCCAAAAATGTAGGCCCGACGTCACTACGCCCGTACATGCGCTCCCCCAAGGCCCGCGTCACCGCTGGATGCGACATTTTTGCCCTCTATTTTTCCCCGTCCCGATTTCCCCATCGCGCCCTATACGACTGCGTTAATATCAGTTTTTTTTTTCTCCGCGGCGCAAAGCCACGCCTATTCCGTCCTCTATAGCAAATACAGAGCCGCAGCTCCCGACCGCGCCCGAGAATAACACCGTGGTCTATTTCTCGAACGCTGGAGGATGCGGCTAGCAAACCCTGTCTGTCTGCTGGCCCTTCCTTCGTCTGGTGATCTGCACCGCCATCAAATTTTCAGCCTTCGCCGAATTATCGCACCGAAATTGATTGCTTCGAAGGCCGATACGCAATCTTCGAGAGGCAGACTCGGCTGCTCAGTAGCTGTTCTGGCGCGACACGGCCATGGCCAATTGCCTGTACCGACTGTCGTTGATGATATCCTTCGTAGAAGACATCGATCCAAAGCCTCTTTCATATAGTGGAGACGTCATGCTAGATATGTACATCCATGATAGCGTGCCAATGCGAGGAACTGTTGTTCTGCAGCTCGGGCAATGGTTCTCGGATCAGACCCGAAAACAACTCGGCTTGCCTGAGTCGCGTTGGAGATACCGGCCGCCGAGGTAGCGGAAGCACCCGTACGAACCGCGAATCCGCACGGATTTGCAGGATTTTCCTTTGATGCGTACGTGGACCCGGACACGATGGCTGCCGCAGAGTCAGGGTCCGCGATTGTGGTAGGGGATGTGTAATCGATAAGCTTTCGCGCCATTCCTCACTGGGATCTCGCGCGTCATCTCGGAGCTTCCAACCTCCCCGTCTCCAAACTCCGCGCAGCTCTCATCTCCACACTCTAGCATCTCCCAGCATCTTCCAAGAGTACAGCTTCACCCTTACACAGCGATATCACTCCACCGGCTTTTGCAGCCGCATCGCCGTTGTCTATCCGCGCGCCCCTCGGACTATAGTTACGCTGCAGCTACCAACCATGCGCGCTACTACATTCTCCACATTCCTTCCTCTCCTCTCCGCCGCGGCTGCCTACCCGGCCACAACTTCCGACCCGCTCCCGCTCGTAATATGGCACGGCCTGGGCGACAACTACCTGGCTGAGGGCCTGCAAGAAGTCGGCGAGCTGGCCGAAAAGGTCAACCCAGGCACCTTCGTCTACAACGTCCGTCTCGCCAACGACGCCGGCAGCGACCGCACCGCCACCTTCTTCGGCAACGTTACCGTCCAGCTCGAACAAGTCTGCAAAGACCTCGCCTCGCACCCCATCCTCTCCACCGCCCCCGCCATCAACGCCCTCGGCTTCTCCCAGGGCGGCCAGTTCCTGCGCGGCTACATCGAGCGCTGCAACAACCCGCCCGTGCGTAGCCTGGTGACTTTCGGCAGCCAGCACAACGGCATCGCAAAGTTCCAGGCATGCGGCACGACCGACTGGCTCTGCAAGGGAGCCATGGGTTTGCTGACGACCAATGCCTTGAGTGCGTTCGTGCAGAACCGCGTTGTACCCGCACAGTACTATCGCGAAGTCAACGAGACAACCGGGCTGGGATCGGACAAGTATCTTGAGCACTCGAACTACCTGGCGGACATCAACAACGAGCGAGAGCTAAAGAACGAGACATACAAGAAGAACCTGGCCAGCTTGGAGAATTTTGTCATGTACGTCTTCACGGAGGACACCACGGTGATTCCCAAGGAGACTGGCTGGTTCGCAGAAGTAAATGCGACGTCGGAGGAAGTGACGCCACTCCGCGAGAGGAAGATCTACAAGGAGGACTGGATCGGCTTGAAGGAGCTTGACGAGAAGGGAGCCTTGGTCTTCAAGAACATTACCGGCGAGCACATGCATCTCAAGGAGGAGGTCTTGAAAGAAACCTTCAAGGAATATTTCAGCCCCGTCACCAAGAAATCCATTTTTGAGAAGGTTCTTGGCGATTGGGAGCTGTAGAGAGCCGTGATAGTTGGTAGCATAGAGTGAATAACATTTTCGTCCAAACACCCAGCAGTGGATGCACGTTTGCGTAGTGGCTAGAGTCTTTTACAGAGGTCGGAGCTCTTTACCAGATCTGGCGTGCTGCAGGTGCAGGTGCAGCTTATCGAGCTATGACGCATTTTACCTCGGCAGCAGGCCGGCACCAGCGAGCCATCAGTGTGTGGGGTTCGGGAATGACGAACGCTGCTCCTCCACATAGAACATTTCCCTTTCCTTCCCGCCGAAGGCCATTAATCAGTGTCGAGTAATCAATTCCACTCCTCATCCCATAAACCCGCCCACCGACCCTCAAACACCACGCCGGCCTTTTCCCCCCGCACTTTCACAGCCAACAATCCCTCCACCCCGCAAAAACCGCCCGCGCAAATCGCGACCCAGACACCATCACCTCACCATGCCGACCGCCATCACAATCCGCAGAGTCGACGGCAAGCCCGGCCAAGTCTACTACCCGCTCGAACGACTCTCCCTTCCCCCACAAACCCCAACCTCCCCAACCCACCTCACCATCCGCATCGCCGCCGCCGCCCTCAACCACCGCGATCTCTTCATCCGCCAGCACCTCTACCCGGGCACGACCTTCGGCGTCCCCCTCCTCGCCGACGGCGCCGGCGTCGTCACCGCCACGGGCGCCGACCCGTCCGCAAAGCAGTGGCTCGGCAAGCGCGTCATCGTCAGCCCGGGCACGGGCTGGAAGGACGACCCGGCCGGCCCGGAGGCCGACTACGCCATCCTCGGCGGCACCAAGGCCAGCCCGGTCGGCACGCTGAGCGAGGAGATCGTGGTCGAGGCGAGCGAGGTCGAGGAGGCGCCGGCGCACCTGAGCGCCGTCGAGAGCGCGGCGCTGCCGCTGACCGGGCTGACGGCGTGGAGGGCGGTCGTCACCAAGAGCGGGAACGCGGCGCCCGGCCGGAACGTGCTGATGACGGGGATTGGCGGCGGCGTGGCGCTGATGGCCTTGCTGTTTGCGAGCGCGAAGGGCGCGAGGGTGTGGGTGACGAGTGGGAGTGCGGAGAAGATTGAGGCGGCGAAGAAGTTGGGCGCGGCTGGCGGCGTGAACTACAAGGAAGAGGGGTGGGAGAAGAAGCTGCAGGGGCTGCTTGGTGGAGGTGGCAAGTTGGATGCGATTATTGATGGCGCGGGTGGCGATGTCGTCGAAAAGGGGGCGAAGCTGCTGAAGGTGAGTCTGCTGGATCCGCTGTTGAGGCGGACAAGGCGCTGACTGAGATGATAGAACGGCGGTGTTATCGTTTCCTACGGCATGACCCTCGGCCCCAAGATGCCTTTCCTCATGACCGCCGTTCTGAAGAATATCGATCTGAAGGGCTCAACGATGGGTTCTCGCCTTGAGTTCAAGCAGATGGTGGAGTTTGTCAACGAGAAAAACCTCAAGCCGGTCATTTCGCGAGTTGTGTCTGGAATCGACAATATCGAGGCCATTGACGGGTTGTTCGAGGATATGAAGAAGGGAAACCAGTTCGGCAAACTGGTCATCGAGATTTCAAAGGAGGGGGAGAGCAGTAAGTTGTGATGAGCTTGCATAGATATTGTATATAGGCTTATGACGTATGATAGAATGAGCCCAATGCCCAGACTTTGAAGTCCACATTATGACATCCAATTCATATTCGAAGAAAAATGGCCATGAAGCAATGACGCTAAGGATGAGGATAATACTGATAAGCCGCCAATACTGAATCGAGTGAGGCGAAAAAAAGCTCAGCTTGTGATCCTTTAAAGCGCGCATCTACCACACCGGAACTCGTCTTCCCATGCAGACAACAGTCACCGACGAGCTCCCACTCAAATTTGTCCAGGTGATTTGGCCCTGCTCGCGCTGAACAAGTTGACGTAGTCGGTGAAGCCCACGATCAAGGCTCTTGCCAGTTTCGCGGTTGCATAGATAGATGCCCTCCACGCCATCAACAGGCTCGATCCTTAGCGTACATGGGGCTTCAAAGTTTGCAAAGTAAGATGCAATTCTGTAGGAAGACGGATGCCTCTACCAGCACACACATTTTCGCACCGAATCTACTTCAGTTTGGAACTGGCCGACTGGTGCGGTGGGAAAGGATTAACAAAGACCAGAGGTGTCATAGCAGGCGCAGACGTCGCAACAAAGATGCTGTTCTATCTAGGAGATTTTTGATTGTGGATATTGCGCAAGGATGTTTGGTCGATGTTCCGGAGCATTGCCGTCACATTGTCTGAAGTTACGTGTAAGGGCGGCGACGAACTAAGCAAACGGTCCTCACCAAGACAACGGCAATCGAATTTGCCTGAGGCTCTTCACTTACACCAGATATCGAGGACAAGAAAGGATGCAATGGCTGCCTGCATCAAGCTCGGTGTCCGATATCTTCGGGTCGACCACCTATGCACCATCCAGGATGACGGGGGGCCTCAAAAGATAGTGTGCATAAACATTATGGATGTTGTCAAAGCATCTGCGTGCCTCGTCACGCCCTCATGCGACGGTTCCGATTGTCATGCAGAGAAGTACCGTTCGGCAGTGTCTCCCAGCAGCAACGGGTAGACGACGCATTGATGTGGCGCTGAACAGGCTGGCTGAACCGCCATGCGGCAAGTGTGCGCGAATACGCATTGGTGGCTGATTCACCATGCTTTTCAGCTGGACACTCCGGACCTGACGCCAGGCCTCGAACCACAGCCGCTGCCCAACACTGCTCGGCCTGACTACTCGAAATGACAGCCGGATCTCCGAACTTGGAGGCTGCAGCCACGACTACACCGCCTCCTTTGTCCTGGATGGAACAAGTCAATCACCGAATCAAGAGCACCCGCATAGCACAGAGCTGAAGAGTATGGATCTTACGCGGCAGGTCGACGAGTCAGGATAGCCCCGGTTGTATTCATCATCTAAGGAGTCACGGAAGTGCCTATTTTTACTTGCGGCAGCAGAGAAGACATGCATTCGGACATTCTGGCCTTTTCTAATCCTGCTGCACAGCCCAAACATAAAATAACGCCTATGTCTCCGGGGCGGTCCGATTGACCGCAATAGAGGGGTGTAATCCTACGCTACCGGTCACTCCATAAGCAGCCACTATCACCGGGCTCTAAAGTAGCTTTATGGCTTGCTTGAAAGCCCTAACACCGCACAAGGGTGCGACTGAGATGTGCAGATTCGCTAACCTTATCCACTCGCCAGAAACACAAAGAAATTACTGCTTCAATGCTGGATACGTATGCCTACATTTTGCCTAGTTTCCATAGGGACCAAGTCGGCCCAGCCTTGAGGCCGAGTCCAGGTAGTATTGGAACGCTACAGAGAATAAAATTTGCATCAGAGCTCGAGCTAGTGTCTGCACCGCCCCTACACTGCCTTCGGGTACAAGCCTTTCAGCTCAGGTCGCAACAGCTATTTCGCAAGCAAATCCGGAGTCTTCTCGAAGTGCTAGATTCACCATGCACGAACCGCCCCTGCCACAGCTCCCTGATTTCACCTGCTTGATTCCAACGGGCGCGAGGAGTCCGCCTCAGACATTTATTGTCTCCCGACCGCGCTGATAAGCTTACCACAGTGCCGTACCCGCACCTAGTATCCGTGCGACAGCTAGGCAGCTGCGACAGCGGCTCAGCAGTGGGGCCAAGTTCAAATGTAGTACAAACGACGGCCATGGCATGAACTTGTGTATATTGGAAATTTTTTCTCGTGCCATCAAAGACAAGCCTTGAGAGCATCGTGACGCAATTTGGATTGGTTCCGTGCGGCACATTGGCCCAGAGTCACACAATTCTACGCACATAGCTTTCGTCAAGACCCTCAAGCCGCGAACCACGAAGGTCTTTACACTATTCTTCTAAGAAACGGCTGCGCCATGCGCTAGCCGAAGATAACCCCCACTCCTTATATCATGTGCCCACGTTGGCAGCCTACACTCAAACTCACCCGCGCAGTTGAGAGACTAGGCCTATCTAATGCTTGTCCTACAGCCACGAGGGCAACTCCTGACGGAGATGGCATCCTCTGAGAAGATATGGCTCGTGAAGGAAGCTGACGTGCAAGCCACGAAACCTGCAAAGACCACAAAACGAGGCAGAATGGTGTTGGCTATAGATAAGAACATGCCATGATCTTACATACACAGCCTCAGGGAAGCAAAAAGCATAGTTAAACAGTCTCGAAATAAGTCCAAGGTACGAAATGTTACCACCTCGTCAGTTGCATCCAATGATATGCGAAATGTTTAGTTGTTGTCACTTCACCTCATTCAGAGGTTGCTGCTTTCGTCGATGTGTCCGTTTTGCCATCATGTGACTGGAGATTCACTGCAAATATTCGAGCTTACAGTGAGCCAGCTACCAACTCCAGTGTTCTCCCCCTCAGCCTACACGCTTCTCAGCAGTGAAATCCATTCAGAAAAAAAATGACGGAGCTTCGACGCTTTCTTTACCAGAGTCTACAATCACTATTACCAGTCTTTCTTCTCCTAGGAGGGGGGACGCTCGCGTACGATCAGAAAACCTGTTGCGAACTCGCACAATATCTATCCGCCTTTGCGGATCCCGTCCAAGGCCCGCTAAATTGTGGGCAATCGTACGATGCCTTGAAGGCACCAGCTCCAAACGCTTACGTCAGTTACGGATTCTGCAAGAACAATTGCAGTGGTATCGGCCTATCACAAGCGAAGAAGCCCGGACAATGGGTGGCGCCTCTCATACAATTCATCTTGCCGTCCATCATCTTCAGCATGACCATTCCTCGAATGAAGCATGTGGACTTCGACTTCACCCGCAGTCCTTATTCAAAATGGCAACATGTTCTGGTTTCTTTGCTCATGCAGCCGTGGGCTGTGGCTTTGCTGCTCGTGGATACAATGATTTGGATAGCGACCATAATCATTGGCGCCGCACCTATGATGGTCTCAGGGCTGTGCGAGGGTCTTCTTGATAATCGTGTCCTGAGCTGGCTTGCAAGGGACGGGAGAAGACGGGAGGAGAAAGAATATTCTCTTCAGTTTTTGCTTATTGTTGTGTGTGGCAATCTCCGGCTCCAAGACCACCATTCAGTGGTCGCAGCAGAAATTAGCGTACTTTCAAGTACGTCGCCCCGTGATACCGGCCATTTTTCAGTGGTCAACACGACTAGGGATATGTCCGCCGAAATGGCAGGTAGCTCAAAGCATCATACGGACCGCCTCCCAGAGCTCGAGCCATTCCGGGAACTCACCGAAGAACTTCGACATGCAGAGCAGGATCGGCGACTGGAAAAGTTGCGAGACATGATGGACTCGCAGATGGGATTTGGATCGATCGCAGGAGCGCCTGTACTGTTCTATCTGGGAGCGTTTGTGTATACGATCCTCGATCTGCTGAACGACCCAAGCGACCAAGACGCCGCAATATCTTTGGCTTTTGGCGTTGAATGGATGATCATCCCTCATGTCGCCATTGTTGCCGGCTGTCTTCTCGCCAGTAACAACCCAAGTACTGCAGCTGCTGTCGTCGGCAAACCCGTGCCCGGAACGCCAAAGACATGGTTCGCCAAGTGGACGGGATGGGGGAATGCCTATGGGGGCCCGTACCAGCCCGTCTACATGTGGAACCGGGGCCAAAACAAAATGCGGTGGATCAAGTCTTCCACAAAGTGGAACGAAAGCCTTGAATGCAAGCAACACTTCGACGTCCAATGTTGGCAGTGGATTCTCTTCATCCTCCTGCCGGCGTTCAGCCTCATCTCGCTTCCTGCATTGGCGGGTGCTGTTGTCGCGTACGAGACGCCACCTGTCGGATGGGGATGCCGGTCCCTAACATTCATGATTTATGCATCGTCACAGATCATGCTTGCGATTATAGCAGTTATCGAGACCAGCATGCAGCACAATGTTGGCCGAAAGCTCATATCAGCCAGAATTCGCCCGGAGTACTGGGTGACATTTGCGCTGAAGTCAATCCTGATGTTTTGCTCGCTTGTGGCTGCTGTTGGGGGCACGCTCATGCAAATTATTGGCGTCTTCCGGAACTGCATTTGTTACGTGAATGCGTCGTCCTGGACACCGGACATATACCAAGGCAAGATCAATATTGCATCGGACACGCGAGAACAGAGGAACTCTAGCAGCAACTGGATAGTGATGGGCTCGGTCGCCACCGGATTCATGGGTCTCTGCTGCTACATCGGATGGTGGTATTCGCGACACATCCGCCAGAGATTCCGAGAGGAGGTCCGGAGAGAGAGTCTGTTCGTACTAGAGTCAAGTACCCCGGCACGCGAGGAAGAGACTAGGGCCAACTTCGACGAGTCCAATCAATCATCACGCTCGCTCCTCGAGGGCCATGGCAATGGAGTGTGAAGTGGGAAATGTTATTGGCAATGCTCAGGGCTCTGTCTTTTCGCCACCCTTACTCCATTGCGACCTTGAGCCAAACATGTGTCTTCAGACTCGGAGTAATACAACATGCGCACCTGAGCTGAGCAATATAGCAGCCTGCACACGCGCTGCATAAGGGACACAACAGTCAAGCCACGAGTATACTGTCTACCCAAGGTAGTATTAGGGTTTGACAATCTACATACCTTCTGCTGAGGAGCTGTGGATATGTATAGTAAATTGTACTCCGAGCACTCCCACAAATCATCTCGGATAACTTGTGCCATATTCATCACCCAGGAGAAGAGATAATACGTCCTACCCACTTCGATATGTGGGCGCGGTTTCGTCGGGAGCAAATCTCATTCTGGCAGTCACTGTCATCGCTGCCCCAGATGCGCCGCACCTCGCGCTGTCCGGCCACCTGACGATCCGCTCATTTGCTGAAATACGGCCCTCGCTCACGACATATGATCCAGAGCCCTCGCGCGGAAAAGGCTCTTCTGGAGTAAAGCAATGCTCGTATCGGCCTAGCGCTTGAGCGGGAACGGAGAAATAGATGGTACCTGCGGCGGAGGCTGCGAGCAGTCGGAAAAGCCCTGATCATCTTATCGTTTTTCTTACGATTCGGGGCCGACGGCCACGCCCTGTGCAGTGCAGGTGCAGCAGCCAAGCCCTGGTTTTCTAGAAGATATGCTTTCCGCCCAGACAAAGACCTGCCAAGCATTTCCGGGCGTCATCGGCGGCGAACAGGGGGGCTGCACACACGGTAAAAGCGGCCTCGAGTCCAGCCTCTCAAGCGACCCCAGGGAGGACGCGGGTGCCCCAGGCCGCAGTGCCGCCGCTGTGGGGGTCGGGCAGCGCGCACAGCCAAGAAACAGCAGAAATGTTCCAGGCCCCCGCATGACTTTCGAGACGAGAGCCCGACCACTTCGTCCACCAACACAAAAGCCGATGGCGTGCTCGGGGCCGACAGGCGGCAGAGTCAGCCCTACCTGCGCTCAAGAAAGGCAAGAGGAAGCTTGACGCGCTTGGTATTGTTTGCTGCCAAGGGCGGCGGCGGAGCCAATCACGGCGGCGAGCACGCCATTGCGCTATCGCCGCCTCTTTTGCGCGACCCGGGTGGGCTTCTGCCAAGTGCCCAGAAACAGCGCGCTGAGGTAACATCATTTGTCTGCTCGTTGGGCAAGTCAGACTTTTTAATAGGCCCCTTCGCGCGGCCCTTCTCGAAGACGCCCCAGCGACCGCTGCTCCTTCATCCCCCCCAGCTTTGACGACACACTGCTGGCAAACATGGCCGATTACGATGACGGGCGGAAGAGGAACGACCAGTTCTTCGTGGACTCGGAGGTGCGCTCCGACGGGCTCCCTGGCGATGCCGACTCCTCGCCCCTCAAGCGCAAGCTCAAGTCCAGGCACTTGCAGATGATCGCCATCGGAGGTGAGAATCTCCCACATTCAGCCATTCGCAGCACGCTGACCTTCGCCCAAAGGCATCATCGGCCCTGGTCTTCTTGTTGGTTCTGGAAATGCCCTTCGTCTCGCCGGTCCGGGAGGCGTCCTCATCAGCTTCTCGCTGGTCGGCATTATCGTCTTTTTCGTTATGTAAGAGAATCATTCCCCATGGGGAACGACTCCGCTGACCGTCTCCACAGGCAATCCCTCGGAGAATTGGCGACGCTAATTCCTGTAACGGGCTCCTTTACTGATTACGCCGGCCGCTTCATTGATCCCGCTCTTTCATTCGCACTGGGCTGGGCCTATTGGTATCTCTGGGTAACGGTGAGCCGCCTGATAGCCCTTTGTTTGGCCCATGCGCTGACGCAGCCTAGGTCCTGGCGAACGAGTATAATGCCATTTCTCTGGTTGTCATGTACTGGACGGATGTCGTGCCCCAGTGGGCATGGATCCTGATCTTCTGGGCTCTTTTCATCTCTCTCAGTATGCTTGGTGTCCTTGCATACGGTGAAGTTGAATACTGGTTGTCTCTGTAAGCTTCTGGCCGCTTCGAGAGCTGGCGGGCTCACTAACCCTGTGCAGGATCAAGGTTATCTCAATTTCGGCCTTCTTCATCTTGGCAATCTGCATCACTTCTGGCGGTATTGGCCCCCAGAAGATTGGGTTCAAGTACTGGCATGATCCGGGAGCCTTTGCCGACGGCATCAACGGTGTGGCAAGGACCTTTGTCATTGCCGGTACGCTGTATGCCGGAACAGAGATGTAAGCCTTTCTCTATCACCGAGGACGAACCATGCGGACTGACTCTCTCAGGGTTGGTATCACGGCCGGTGAATCCGCCAACCCTCGTAAGGCCGTGCCGCGCGCCATCAACCAGGTCTTCTGGCGTATTCTCATTTTCTACATCGGCATGATGTTCTTCATCGGTATCCTCATTCCGTACACGGACTCGCGTCTCATCGGAAAGGGCTCCAAGACTGCGTCATCCCCATTGACTATTTCCATGACCGATGCCAACATCGGAGTGGCCGCCCATCTGATCAACGCTCTGATTGTCATCTCGGTCATCTCCGCCGGCAACTCTGCTCTTTACGTGTCCTCCCGTACCATTATTCACCTGGCTCAGTCCAACATGGCACCAAAGTTCCTGGGCAAGACCAACAAAGGCGGCGTTCCGTGGGCAGCTCTTCTGTTCTCCAATTTCTTTGCCTGCATTGCTTTCCTCTCCCAGTCCTCGAATGCCGGAGTTCTGTATGAGGCTCTCATCACGCTGTCCGGAGTTGCCACATTCATCGTGTGGGCCGTGATTGAGTGGGTGCACATCCGCTTCCGTCAAGCTATGAAGGTCCAGGGACAGAGTATCGATGCTCTTCCATTCAAGGCCTTGTGGTACCCCTACGGCACCTACGCGTGTCTGGCGGCCAACGTCTTCTTGATATTCTTCCAAGGTAAGTGATACTTGCAAACTAGCTGTCCGCCATCTGCTCACTTGCATTTCCAGGCTACACCGCCTTCTTGAACCCGTTCAGTGCGCAAGATTTCGTTATCAATTACATCTTGATACCCGTGTTCGTTCTATTGGTCATTGTCTACAAACTCTGGAACAAGACAAAATTCGTGAAGTTGGAAGAGATGGATATATACACCGGCCGTCGCGAGGACTTGGTGCATGAAGCGGAGACTGAAGAGGTGAAGAAGAGGTCGATTTGGTACAGGGTGAAGACCGTCTTGGTTGGGTGAGGGATCAGCGATAGAGCTTCGGAGCATGATGCCCTACGTCCGCACCATATGGATCATTCTCACTCGCCTTGTCCGCCTTGCTGCTTTGACTATTTTGCGCATTTTCCTCGCCGCTAGACCTTCCTCTCAAATTACCGTTCTTCAACCGCCGTCTTTCTACAACCTCCTCTGGCTTTCTGACAACGTGCGACCATGAGTGATGACGGCTTACCTTCTCTCTCCGCATCCACAGCTTCACTCTCCCTCCGATGCACCGACGAAAAGGCGTCAGAGCAACGCCCTCTCCCTTCACCGCCGCTGACTCGCAACCCCAGCAGCCCGCCACCATCCTGCCTCACCCCCACTTCCACCGACCGCGTCCGCAAAGCCTTCTTCCGCGCCGCTTCTTTCCTTCAAGAAGCCTACTACATCTGGCGCACCCACACATACGACCAATCTCTCGTCACCCGCGTCCACAGCCCCACCCAAATCCACCTCGTGCGTGACCATTCCATGGAGTGCTACGACGCGCCATTCAAGCTGTATGAACTGGCGATGTACCCCTTTCCGATGGACGTCGGGGCTGGTGACGAGAGGGATGGGGTGAGAGAGGCGCTGCTCTCGACGTGCATGTGCGAGGACGCGGCGGTGGTCATGGGCGACATGATCGAAAAGGTCCTTGGACGTGAGCGCTTCCTCCCACTCTACCTCTTCTCTGCCCCCTCCCTTCCAATGACAAGGAAAATAACTTGGGAAGACTGACTCCCACCAGCACTGACGACACACATCTCCGAGATGTCCATCCGCGTCCTCAACCCCTCGCTAACAGTTCACCTCGTCTCCTCGCGCCCTTCCTCGCGCACCGCCTCCGAATCCACAGCCACGGCCACGGCCGCTGCCTCACTTCCACCAAACACATCCGTTTCCACCACCACCACCACCACCACCACCGATAGCGACGACGACGGCGACGACAACAATGATCGCAACGGCAACGCCGGCCAAGCACCCGCCCCCGACCCCGCGATCCTCAACCACTACGCCCACCACGCCCGCCTCATCACCGGCGACGAATACGCCCTCGACCTCACGGCCGCGCAGTACGGCCACCTCGACCGCCACCCGCTCGCCTGGCCCGCCTACCTCGCCGCCCGCGTGCAGACCTTCTACTTTCACGTCCCGCTGGGCGGGCTGCGCCTCGTGGATGACGCGTACGCGTGCGCGATCCGCGCCGAGGAGGGGTGGAGGGGCGTTGGTGGTGGCGGCGGTGGTAGTGGTGGCGGCGGCGGCGGCGTCGGCGATTATGACAGGGACGAGGAGCGCATGGAGGACGAGCGCAGCGTGGCGTGGTGGTGCATGGGGAGGCGGTGGGACGCGCTGCTGGAGGCGTGGGAGGCGCAGCACGGGAGGGTCGCGGCGTGGGCGGTGGGCGAGGATGAGCGGGTTTGGCGGGCGAAGAAGGCGGCGTTGCTGGGGTGGCTGAGGAGCGGCGTGGAGGGGTTTGTGGAGGAGGGCGGGCTGGAAGGCGTGGTGAGGGAGTTTGGGGGGAGGGTGGGCAAGAGCGAGTTGAGGCAGTTGAGGGCGAGAATGGGAAGGTTTCGGCGGGTGTATCCGGGGCTGGAAGGGCTGATGGGAAGGGGGTTTGTGGGGGTGTGTGGGACGAGGATGGGGTTTAACGAGGTGAAGGACGGGTTGTGGCGCGGTTGTGAGGATATGATGTGGAGAGATGAGAGCGAGAAGAGACAAGAGGCGCAGAAGGACTAGTTTGGGAGGGGGCGGTTGGATGGTGACGGTAACGGATTGCTCTTCCTTTGTGGTTGTACGGACTCGCGAGACAAAGCTGGCCTTGCTCGACTTAGTGGCGGAATTGAAGGGCATGAGTGAGATGCCTCTGTTCGAGTCGTTTCCTTCTCTGCATAGCCAAACCTCATCCCCGTCGTTCAGTGGCAAAGTTGCAGGTGCTGCCTGAGAGGAAGCCTTTGTCCGCCGTGCTGTCAAGTTTCGTGACTCACGAATGGTGCTCCCAAGCAGCGTTGGGAAATGGCGCCGGAGGAAGGATTAACATGAGGCAGGCTTGCACACATTAAACCAATGAATAACTCGACCGTGCTACGCATGCGTTAGTAAGAAGTGTCTGTAATGGTTTAAGGAGCTGATTACGAAATATGCGAGTTACCTCCACATTGTAGCTGTAAAGTCGTTGACGGGAAACCCGCCGCTTATAAAAATCTCCCGCCTCGCCCTCCATCCCCTTCTAATTTCTCTCCCATCCATCTTTCTTCCCTAGTCGCTTCACTTAGTCCTACTTGTTCAATCATTATCTTTTCCTCTTCGGTCCCGCAGCGGTACTCAACAACATTATTTACTAGGATTCGTAAGCGACAAAAAATCAGTCTTTTTACACCAACCATTCTACGTCGCTCCTTCCATCGGCTATAAAACCTTGTGGCATCTATGCCTCATTTGTGAAAATTAAACGAAAAGGATGGCAAAAAATCCCAGGAGGGTCTCAAAAGCATTCTAGTATCGTGCACTTAAGCACGATAAACCTATTCCACGGGTACATAATATACGATAAAGTCTGCCTGTTTCCCTTCCTGCTTGCCTAGTTTTCTTTGTTACCTTTTTGGGGCTCTCTCCGGTTTGCAGCTCTTATATCGTTAATGCGCGGGGTTGATGCGGTGGGTTTCCAGCCTCTTTTCTTTCTCTTCTTCCGATGTCTGTCTACAACTTCTCCTTCAAATGCTGTTTTCTCTCCCTGCAGTCACGCTTCTCTTTTCTGCGTCTGCGCTTTCCTTTACTTACTCCCGCCACTTGCTTAGGAGATCAGTTCGCTTTCACTTTCCATTGCACACACTGCCTGCCGTCTAGGCTATAGACGCTTGTAATATAACGCAGGGCGGCGCGCGCGTGTCGCGCGTCGTGGTACTCTTTGGTTATTGCCTCTGATCCACCGCTGTTCTAATGTTTGTGCGTTTTGTACCGTGTGCGCAGCTACTCTGCTTCTCATGGCAGGTAATAAGGACATGGCTCGGGCCGTGTAATCATATGAGTTTGGATGCACAAAACGGCGGCCATTCTGCATAAGAGGCCAAGAAATGGACTGCTAACTTTATTCTAACCGGGTTTCTTTCCCTATCTGACCCATTATAAAAGGTAGTAAGGTCGAGCGAGCGAAGTGTCTAGGGTATCTATTAAAAAGTCGTAGACTGCGCTGAATGGAGCTTTCGAAACTCCCCACTTTCGTTTTTCAACAACTCGCTTGGAGTCCCATATTCTGTCACCTTTCCGCCACCCATTACCACGACCATATCCATGTCCATAACTCCTTCCAGGCGATGTGTTACCATAAGAACAGTATGGTCTTTGAACTCGGTTCGAATAACACTTTGCACGAGTGCTCCGGTCTCGGGGTCCACAGAACTTGTAGCTTCATCCAAAACGAGGACCTTTCCACCGGCAGACTTCTTGACCAGAGCACGAGCCAAGCAAAGAAGCTGTTTCTCACCATGGGAGAGAGATGAGGCACTCAAAGGAGCGTCTAGACCACCCACCAAGTCGACTAGACCGTCGAGCTGAACAGATTGGAGCGCCTTCCAAAGGGTCGAATCGTCGGCTGCGACATTAGCGGGATCGAGGTTGTCGCGTACACTGCCGACGAAAAGGCAAGACGATTGAGGAACGACGTTAAGGCGCGAGCGCAACGTCTCGCGCGGGAAGTCCAAGATATTCAGACCGTCGATGTAAATGGCGCCGTCGAGCGGCTCGAGGAGGCGAAACAAGGTGCTGAGCAAGGAGGATTTCCCGCTGCCGCTACGACCACAGATGGCGACGTGATGGGCAGGAGGAACAGAAAAGGTGACGTGGTCCAAGGCGAGCTGTTGGGTGTTGTTGTTGTTGTTGTTGTTGCTGGAGGAGGGGGAGAGAGGAACGTAAGAAGCGGAGACGTCGCGAAAGACGAGCTCGCCGCTTGCGGGCCAGGCGTCAGGAGGCGTTCCGTGGCGGTCATTGATATCTTCAGGGAGGGTCTCGGCGGCAAAAGCCTTGACACGCGCCACAGCGCCAATAGACATTTCCAGCATGGTGAACCAGAGCAAGAGCTCGCGGAGGGTCTCGCCGAGGGTGATGATGTTGGAGAGCGTGACGCCCATGTTGGCTGTCTTGACGCTGCCGTTAAGACCCACTGCGAGGCCTACGACCACAACAGCCAGTGCGCCAACCATGAGGTCCAGGACAAGATTGAGCCAGCGTTGGACCGACAGGAGTAGGTAGAACGGGATCTGGGAGGCGTCTAGTAGTGTTAAACAACGCTCACGGAATCTCTTTTCCCATCCAAAAGCTCGGACGCTTGTTAGACCCTCTAGACTCTCGACGAAGTGGGTATACAAAGGGGACTTGGCCTCGATGTCGAGAATCCGGAGTGGCCGCGAGGTTTTCAGGTAGAACTTTTGCAGAAGGAAAATTGCTAGAAATATAAACGGATATAGTATGCATATATATGGCGAGGCCACCGCTACTAGAGCCAGCTGAGCGACTCCACTGAAAAGTTCTACACGGAAGGAGTTAGCAAACATCATGTCGGGTGAGCTGCTGGTCTAGAGCATACCTGCGGCTGCGTTTATCAGTGAGGCAGGAAGCTCGCCGTCAATAAGCAATATGTCTTGACTAAACCTGTTCACAGTGACTCCATTATCCACACTACTCAGGAACGCCAGTGGTGCTTTGATCACTGTCCGCAGCACACGTTTATGGAGATGGCTGCCGGATTTCGCGACTGCGCGCTCAAGATACAACCTATCAAACGCTTCTTTTTAGCTAGATCCGTCCATCGATCTGAATTTGCGGAACTGGAGCACTTACCAGGCCCACAGGCAGATAGAGACTATTGCGGCTCCTTGAAGCCCTCCGTAAACTCCAAGGTACATGCCGAGCCTTGAATTCGGCTTGCGTTCATTTTCTGCTGACCACCAGGCCACCCATAGATCTTATACACCGTTAAACCAAGAAGAATTCATATGGCGGTTCCCAAGTTGAGTTTTGACTTACCAGAGAAGCGGAGAAAGAAGGTGAACGCAATCCCTAGGGCCAAAAAAGCGGCTACATTTAGGAGGCCCATGCTGGCAAAATAGTACCCATAGACTGAGATATCTCCAGATGTTTGCAAGTTTCGCTTCTCGGTCTCGTCGGACTCCAGTGGCGGGCTGTCATGCACTTGCGACTCCTCTTTGGATGGCCAATCTGTTTCTGATTTTTGAAGCTTCTGATTTTCATCCCGCTCCGAATAATTTGCGAGATTGAGATCCTCTTCAAGGCTCTGGAAAGTTCCTTGGTGTTGAATGTAACCGTCGCTACCCAGAGAAACGATGTGGTCGGAGAACTTGAGAGCTTGTGCTGGTACATAAACAAGTTAGTATCGGCCTGGAATCAAAGCGGCTAAGTATGCGCACCGGAATGAGTCGCGAGGATTACGGTAGTTCGCTGCCGCCGCAGGATACCATCCGCGCCGCAGAGTCTGTTGAGTATTCGTGCCTCCGTTACTGTGTCTAAGCCACTCAGCACATCGTCAAGAATGACTATCTGCTTCTTTGCGTAGATGGCGCGTGCCAATGCCTAACACCAGTTAGCGAAGGTGTAGGGATGTTCGACACGTATCTAGGCTAACTTACCACTCTTTGTTTCTGCCCGCCAGAGAGGCTGGTCCCTTTGCTTCCAATCACCCTATCATCTCCTTTGTCCCAGCTCCTTACTTCTTCATCAAGAGCGCAAGCTGATAAGACCTGCCGATACCAAGCTCCGTCGACCGGAGAAGTAGAGTATCCAGTGATGTTCTCTTTCAGGGTCCTGTTTGCTAACCAACACGCCTGATCTGCGACTGCGATACTGGTAGAAAAGGCTTCTACTGAGCCGGAATGAAGGTATGTTTCAGCAAGCAAAGACATCAGAAACGTTGTCTTACCACTGCCCGATGGTCCTGTTACTACGGTAAAGCGTGAAGCCGGAATGCAGAGGTTTATGTCTTTCAGAACGGGTGGTCGTACGCCATCCCAACCGAAGGACCCATTGGCAATAATAAATGCGTTTAGAGGAATTGAAACCATGTCATTAGGCTGTTGTGCGTCAACAGCTCTACCCTCCGAGCGGATAGTGTCGAGGGCAATGTCTGTTGATTCTTCAATTTCCGGGGAGGAAGGCGTCGACGGAATGGACGTCTCAGTCGTCGGCGGCCGTCCTGAAAGGAAGTGTCTGTAATCCATCCTGTCCTCGTAGCTCATGAAAGCTTGGATGCGTGCAAAGCAAGAAGCAGCCGAAGCGATGCGTGGAAGGGATTGGAGCACGGCGATCAGTGGCTTAGCAAGCAGATTGATCAACGACAAAGACGTAAACATCCTGGACGCATCAAGAGGTTGACCAGTAATATTTTCTTGCGCGGAAAAAGCGCCAAAGGCGATAACAGGGGACAGAGTCAGGGTAGTGTATGCTGCGGCAACCCACCCGTTAGTATCCCGTTCCTTTTGAGAGCGCAGGTGTACCTTACAGCATGCCAGCGCAAGCACAACTATGCGACGATACCCTCGGGCGACCTTGAGCTCGTTTATGCGCAGACTTTGTAGTGTGCGCTCGATTTTGTCTCCGATGCCATACATCTTGACCTCTTTCATGCAACCGAGTATGCGAATCGTCGGCTTCAACCTTGCTTCAACTGCTTCCAGCCAAAGCTTCTGACGCTTGCCCATCAGGCGTGCCAATTGGGAGGTGAGAATTGTTGACACTAGATTATTGTTATTCAAGGCGTGCTATTTGGAAGCTCTTGCTGTACTCACATATAGCCAATCCGATAGGTGCCACCGAAACGGGCCCGATTTGTCGATACAACAGGTAGAACGCGACTCCTGCTTCGACTGCGCATGCCCATACCTCGTGGAGATCTTTGAGCCCCTCTGTTATTCGTTCCATGTCTGCGCTCATGAGCGTAACAGCCTCCATGTTTCTTCCATCGGCCAGAGTGGTGATCTTATCATAGATTGCTGGAATAAGTATCACCCTCATCTGAGTGACGAGCCTATTCACATAGCGCCAGTACTGCGCACTTGATATCTGCGACCTTTCCTTTAGTGCCAGCTTTCGTTCCCAACAATACAAGACCAACGTACGGCAATTCCGGCGTATACCAGGACATAGGCCCCTATTAAGCCATATCCTATGTTTTTGTTTGTGTAAGGTTGCCCTTCTACGTATCCTAGAGTCCTGGTAAGGAGCAGTGGCTGAGAATATGTGAAAGCAGACATGGCGAGCCGCGGGGCAATGGGTGCATAAAGTGACCAGCCTAAGCTATGCAGAGACTTCCGGAAGAGACTATATTTCCGTTTTGGACCATCTGGTAGTTTTAGGCAGTCAGCTCGAGCAGGCACAGGATGAATGAGGATACCGTTACTACATTTCAGCCCATTGATCAGGGACTTCCTTTGGAAAGACGCAGACAATAGTGCTTCATCGACAGTCATCAAGTCGCCAAGGACTCCCAAACCCCGCCGATACCCACGCGCAAGGAAGCCCAAGACCCAAGTCCATAGGCCAAGCGAGAGCATGCCCG
Organism: Macrophomina pseudophaseolina; assembly: GCA_022204955.1. Classification (NCBI taxonomy): domain Eukaryota; kingdom Fungi; phylum Ascomycota; class Dothideomycetes; order Botryosphaeriales; family Botryosphaeriaceae; genus Macrophomina; species Macrophomina pseudophaseolina. The sequence continues at coordinate 126,219 of JAJJID010000004.1, read as the reverse complement.
CAGTCTGCTCCACAGAAAGCCGAAGATCATTGCCGCGCAGGTAAGGGCGCTTGGAACGGGTTTCGAGCAACAACACGGCGATCTTAATGGCTAGAGCTGCGGAGAAGAGGCCAGCGACAGCGTGAGAGGTGTGCATGAGCCAGTATGTGCGAGCTCGCACAGCATCGAAAGCAATGGAGCAGACCAGATAGCTCTCGAGTAGAATCGAGGGCCGGACGCTGTACAGGTGCTCCCAGTTCGACAAAAGCATGAAGAGCAATGCGTTGACAAAAGCGAGTGCTGCTGATGGCAACGTTGCTGCGGTGCGCGGGCCTGGCAGGGTTGACCATACCACGATGATGGCCAACGACATGGATGCGAGGATGCCCAACGCAACTAATTTCTGTAAGCGCGCGCTATCATTCCATACCCTCTTGCGCCTTTTTCCACGCGCGAAGAGGCGCCAAAATCTGTACAATGTGGCAAGGAGGAAGATTGCGGAGGGTGTTACTCCAAGTATGCTTTCCTCGAAGAGCTGGGTGAAGTCAAATTCGCGAGGCCCATGCCTTACGACAGGGCCAAATTGATTGTCAGGAGACGCAGAGTTATGAGACTTGAGAGAAGCCATGGTCCCAGATGGAAGGATGCAATGAGTGGAAGGGTGAGATCTTACGCCGTTATTTATCAAGAGAAGCGGGGCGGAGGCTAAGCCAGATCGGGCAGGTGACTCGAAAAAGCGAAGGAACCGAGCGGATTGAGCGCTTGATGCATGCTGCAACTCGCACAAACTTACCACATTATCATCTCCTCACTGAACCAAGATCCTCTCATCCGAAGCCCCTTATTTCTTTTCTTTCTCAAGCCTCGCCCTCTTACCCCAACAACTGCCCAGTATCACGCAATTATGAATATCGTGATCCTGATTGTATTAAACTAACCAACACAGCTGAGAGAGGGCTTGGTTAACCAAAACAGGTTGAGCAACAAGAGGATTGCTTTTAGACAAAAACTGACGGGCATTAAGCAAGTGTCTGTCATCCCAACTCGACATGTCCTGTCAGGCAAGATACCGTCTTTATCATTGATAGACTTATCGAGCTTCTATGTAACCTTGCCACTAAGCTTTACATAAGGGGGAGAGAAGGGAAAAACGAATGGACAACCGGACAACGAAGCCTGCCTAGTATTGAAAGGACAGAAAAGTCTATATTCAAATGCCTCCGAACATCCTATCGCTCGAAAGTCAGTGTTGCGACCATTCCCCTTGAGATCCGCCGAATCTGCTAATGTCCGGTTGTGTGTTGTCCTGACGTACACCAGCGACGGTAGGTTTGTTGGTTGTTCGGTATCTAGTTGGTGTTGCCCTCGCCGTATTTAAGGAGACGGTCCGCGATGGACTCGTCCCTCTTCTCAGCGTCGCCGTACTTCAGGAGGCGGTCAGCAATGGACTCGTCGCGCTTCTCAGCATCGCCGTACTTGAGGAGACGGTCGGCAATGGACTCCTCGCGCTTCTCAACGTCGTCACCGTACTTGAGGAGGCGGTCTGCGATAGATTCATCGCGCTTCTCAGCATCGCCGTATTTGAGAAGGCGGTCCGCGATGGACTCCTCACGCTTCTCAACATCGTCACCGTACTTCAGGAGGCGGTCGGCAATGGACTCCTCGCGCTTCTCAACATCGCCATACTTCAGGAGACGATCCGCGATAGACTCCTCGCGCTTCTCAGCATCGCCGTATTTGAGAAGGCGGTCGGCGATGGACTCCTCACGCTTCTCAACATCGTCACCGTACTTCAGGAGGCGGTCGGCAATGGACTCGTCGCGCTTCTCAGCATCGCCATACTTCAGGAGACGATCCGCGATAGACTCGTCCCTCTTCTCAGCGTCGCCGTACTTCAGGAGGCGGTCGGCAATGGACTCCTCGCGCTTCTCAACATCGCCGTACTTCAGGAGACGATCCGCGATAGACTCCTCGCGCTTCTCAGCATCGCCATACTTCAGGAGACGATCCGCGATAGACTCGTCCCTCTTCTCAGCGTCGCCGTACTTCAGGAGGCGGTCAGCAATGGACTCGTCGCGCTTCTCAGCGTCGCCATATTTCAGCAAACGATCAGTGATCGACTGAGAGTTCTCATTTGCTAAAAATGCCCCGTTAGACGCCATGTCCATGAAATTTGAGTCGGAAAGTCTTACCAACAGGCAAAGACGTGGCAGTCTCGAAGCATGCAACAAGCGCAAGGAAGAGAAGGGTGTTGTTCTTCATGATGTCGAAGGCGATTTTGTTGGTGTCAAAAAGTGATGAAGATGCTGGTCTCAACAAAGGAATGAGACTGCTTGGTAGGCAAAGAGTACGACCGTTCAGTCACGAAATGGTGAGCTTTTATACCCTTTCTCAACTCATCTTTGGTAAACCCATTCGCCATCTCTTACCCCTCTCGTGCGAGCAGCCGGTTAAGCGCGTCTGCAGCCATTTGAATCCTCCTTTGCTAATCTTTGCTAAGTCGAGAAGGTCCGATGCGAATGTTCAGGCATTTGGAAACCTCCTGCGAGCTTGCGTTGTTCACCTTTCCGTAGCGCTTATGGTAGCACCTATGACTTCCTAAGTAGGAAAGGTTAAGCAAGCCGTCTTGTTAAACAGATGGCTGAAAGCCCCGTCCTCCAGGTAAAGTGGGAGACCCGTCTCGTATTCATGCATGCACTTCCAGTGGTAGTCGGTTGACCGATAGAGAAAAAGAAAAGTGAAGCACTGCCGGGAGGGAAAGCCGGCGGTTAGGTACATGATACGTCCGGGCCTAAAGGGTTGTTGCCTCCTGCTTGGTAAGTTATTTATACTTGTTAAAGACCTTGGTCTAGACTTAACACCAGTAGGAATATCTCCCGCTCTGATACTCTCCAGCTCGCATAACTTTACCTTAGTTAGTTGTTAGTTTCCAGCAAGTCGGTTATTTCTCCCGGGCGGCAAACATAAACCCCTGTCGAACATGCACGTTAACGATTGGTTATGTGTGTCGAAAGCGCCCACCAAGGCGTCGCCGAGACCCACTAAAAGCTTGAGTGAATGTCAGGCAACAGTGACCCCACACAATGATGTGGGGAAAGCTCCGGTTGAGGGAATTAAGAAGCCGAATGTCACAATCGTCTCACTCCGATTAACAATCCAGCAGGCACCAAATCTTTTCAGTCTCTCCTATCATTTACTCCCTTTGTGCTTTGAACAAGCTCATTGCAAAAAAGCATCGCGTTTCTTGCACAATGGGCTTCAACATCTTTGAAAAGTTGCCGTTCAATCCTCCAAACCAAAAACCAAGATACAGAGACCTTGGTGGCGAAGACGATGAGGAGAGTATTCCGCTAGAGGGATCCCACGTCACAAAACAGTCCCGTAGATCCTATGGCTGGGTGTTCTGGTCATTTCAAGCTTTGCTTTTCCTCCTATCTTTGACTCTCCTTATGGCCTCGAAAAGCACTAAACTAAGCGATGAACAATGCTCCAAGCAGCTTTCATCCTGGTGTAAGTTCCACCGTCGATTGCTTGTTCTCTTGATGTTGTTTTGCTGATATAGCGCAGCGCCTATTCTCGATGTCCCCGGACTGGTGAAATACGAATCCGTCAATTTTGATCTCGCCTTTGACCAAGCCTCTCCATATAGAGGCCCACCCACTCCAGAGAGGGAAAAGCTCTGGGATGAGCTGTGGCACAGTGAGTCGTTAGAGCCGCTAAGATATTCGAAGCATCGTCCTGAAAGTCTATCACAGTGCGCGGAATCAGTGTCCCAGAGGACAAACTAGAGGTCATGAACCGTACCGACATTGACAAAAAGGTTTACAAGAAAGTTGCCCCGGAACTTGGAGGAGGCTATGGCGCGCTTGTGGAGACGTTCCATCAGTTGCACTGCGTGGTGAGTAGGACCGTCATTTGTGAGTGAACGTGAACGCTAAACGGCACTCATCTGTAGTCTATGCTTCGGCAGTGGTCTTATAAGGAATACTTTGAGGACAAAGAAACATTTCCTGATGGACTTCCCGAAGGTCTAGACGGGACTCCAGAAATCCGACGCATGCACCTTGGTACGTCTTCTGCAACGCTTCCCGGTTTGTTCGGCTCAAAGACCGCCCATCTAACCACTTTCCTTTAGACCATTGCATTGAGGTTCTTCGCTTGAACCTGATGTGTACCGCCGACGTGACTCCATTCCTGGTTGAGGTGAATCCATCGTTTCCGCGGGGGGAAAAGGCGGACTTCAATTCGAATCACAAATGCCGCAACTTCTGGGATATCAAGGAGTGGGTTAAAGAGCATACGGTGATGATGTGATTGAAGCCTGCTTTTGCAGAGCTCTCGGCGAAGGGATGTACATTCGTTTCTGATAGTTGTTTCTTCGGTTGCGGAAGAGACGGAAGCATCGATTCTATGATTTCAAGTGCTAGTCTTGTCGGGAGGAATCATGTCATAACGCATATTGTCAAGTGGGCACCTGCAAGCTCGCCTTCATCCCACTTCCCATTTGAGAATATGTCCGGCCACGGAACCATCGGTCCAGTTATGTACGGGGTGGGAGAAGAGGCGGAGTAAAGGTGATTGGAGGTCCGAGGTATGATCATCTCGGTTGCCTGGAGGCGCAATACGAGGCAGATCATGTGGTGGACTGTGCCCATGATTGGAGGAATTTCTTGGGGAGACGGACTGTTGCGCCGCCTCTGGACTTTGTGAAGAGCCAGCAGCTGGCTGGCATGACCTGGATGCAGCCTCTGGGCTCTTCTTACGTAAATTCAGCCCATTCCTCAATAACTACTGGCTTCAACTCGGTTATGGTGTTGTGAGAGTTCCTGCTCGCACGGACGCGGCCCAGCTTTTTTCGCCACCGACGTGGCAGGATCACTTGCACATTAGCGCTTACGAGCTAGCCCATAAAAGGAAGTCAGGATGCGGCTGTCAAAGTGGAGCCGCAGGTCCGTCCCGCCATGATCGTCGCGGGCGGGTGAGGCTGGCATCAGCCGCTGTTCCTTTACGATAACATACTTGCATCCACCATCGTCTCTCCCACTGCTCGTGCGTTAAGGATATGTGCGCTCCAGAGACACGCAAAACTAAAGAAATGGCGAAAAGACGGTAAATCATGTACTACGCAAACCAGAAGCCGTCCCGTGGACGCATCTTGCCTATGTCCAGCTCTGGGAAACCGAGCCTAATTTGGCAAGTCTGCACGTGACAGCGTTCCTGCAACCATTCCTGAATCCCCACACTGCTACGGGTCCCTGTTTCACTCTTTTACGAATAAGGAAGGCGAAAAAATTCAAGCCCGCCGCGGCGGAGATAAGCATTTGCCTAGGCTACGGAACTCGCTTAACCAAGACTTATTTCACGCCCAGCCCAACCTCGCCCCACCTCGCCGCCGTTCAAATGAAAGAACAGTATCCCGGGTCACCGGTGCAGCTCGGGCAGTTCGCATGTCCGTCGCTCTCACCACCAGACGCTAGGCAGTCGGTCGCATCCTCGCAAAAGTATGCCTGGCAGTTGGGAGCAGCCCGCTCGTAAAGAAAGTTGCCCTATCAAACCACTTGTCAGCACCTGGACGTGCCCGTCCTCGCTGTATCTTCAATTCGACTACGCATGCGCTTCGGCTGACTCACTTTGGTGTCGCGAGCAACGACTGTGATGCGCTTGTCGAGGTTCTTGACGTTCCAAACGGCTGCTCCAAAAGCCGACGCAGAGAAAAAGAGCGCGGAAATAAGGACTTGGCTGGTGAACTTCATCTCGAGGATAGAGCTTTATCGTAGTGCGCAATGAGGAAGACGAGTGGTTTGGTATTTCGTCAAGCTGGACGAAGGAGGAGGTTTTTATAGTCAAGCCCCGGCGTCCTGGCCGTCCTTGAACTGTAAGCTCAGCGCGCTGGCGGAACTACGAATTCTCGGTCTCGAGGGATGGATGAGGTCAATGCATGGGGTAAGCATGAGTCTTTCGTACAAGTTTCGTATCGAGAGGTCATCTGCGCGACCGTTCTGGCTACGCGAGACGGAGATGAACTGTCGCATCCTCGTCCTAGCAGACCTTCTTCGGAGTTGACCTATGTTAACGAGCAGGTGCGGATCGGAGCGGATAGCGAATGCGGCACACTGGCTGGGTTATGTCCCGTCGTTACACTCAGCGTGAGCGGCTGAACTACATTTGGTCTAAAGTCTCCGGTGATAGTTTGGTGCCGCCGGATACCTCGTACGGATAATCCTTAGCTGAAGGAGCCGCTTCCTTGCGAGAGTAGTTCAGGTGGGTGCTTTGCTTTTCCGGAGAGTACCTCCCGTCTCCACATAGTGTGATAAGCATCCATCGATGACGATGGAAGGTTACATGGCTCTAGGACCGCACTCTGACCAGGAAGCTCAGCGAGCTCAGTCTGCTCCGTCTCCTTCCGTTTTCGATATGGATGCTTTTGTTGTAGGGGATGCTTGGACTTGGTGAATATAAATATGCGTACGGAATGCCGGAGAACAGCAAAACAACACGAACACCAAACACCGCTTACACTACACTCTTACGACTTCGAACATGAAGCTTTTCGTCCTCGTTACGCTCGCCCTTGGAGGGCTTTCTGCGGCTCTCAGCTGCGAGAACCAGTACGTGTCCCGCTTGGCCACATAATCATGGTTCATTGTGCTAAAGTTCTCTTCAGGGCGGATCCTCAAGCTGGCATTGCAAACTACTGTTACTGTGATGATGGTATGCTCCAGCCCCCATCGACCGGTTACGTTTTGGAGGGTTCCGGGAATAACTAATTTTGCTTTCAGGGAACTGCTACGCTGTTGGCGGGCCGCCCAACCACACCTGCAACCCGCCTGGTCCCAAGCTTAGCAAATGCCCTTGATCGTTGATCCAGTAAGTCCTTGCCGCCAATGTGCCAACATGTAGGCTTTCTGAGGCTAATTGGACTGAAGTTCCGCAAGGACAAGGAGACATGACGCAATCAATAGCTTTTAGGGATGTAGCTTATGAAAAATTTTGCTCTGCTGCTTCCCAACCTGTGAGACGTGATGGATGTATGCATGTGCAATTGCCAAAAAAGAAATTAAAATAAAAAGAGCTTCATGACACTCCAGGTCTAACGCTTCCGCGGAAACGATGCATTCGTATTATGGCCGGAGCCGCAGTATGGCGTAGTTACATCTCCGTCCTGCCCGCATGTGACCCCACCTTTTCCAGGCAACAGTCCTGCCTATTTACGCCGCCTTGCCCCCCGCTTCCACTCTCATCTCTCAACCCAACAAGCTCGTGTCGCCCCCACAATGCACAGGCTCGCCCACCACGTTCTGTCTGACACGGCCATCGTGATTGCCGTCTGCGTGGCGCCGTCTCATATCGTCCTCAGCCTGGACGATCAGACAATCCATGTCCACACAGCAACCGGCCAGCCGCAGCGGGTGCTCAAGTGCCACGCCGCAAACGCCTGGTGTCTAGCCGTGCAGGATGGTAGCCTGCTCAGCGGGCACATGGATGGGAGCGTCCAGGTCTGGAGCCTGCAAACAGGGTGAGTGTGCACTGTACGCATCAGCAAAAAGGCAGCAGCACCATCCCTGCTAACAAACCACTGTTGTTGTCCAGGGAGAGCCTCCGAACCATGACGGGCCACACAGCCACAGTGCGCGGCGTCAAGTTCCTCGGCGCCCACGCTGCCGTCTCGGCCTCGCGGGACGCGACACTGCGGACGTGGGACCTCGCCACCGGCGCCAGCACAGCGACGCTCGCGGGCCACGAAAAGAGCGTCACGAGCGTCGCGCTGCGCGGCGACGTCGCCGTCTCCGGCAGCGACGACGGCGTCGTCCGCATCTGGAGCCTGTCTGGACAGTCCTGTCTCGCGGCGTGCGCAGGCCACACGGCGGAGGTCCGCGCCGTGGCCATCGCCGACGACGGCTCGCGCATCTTTTCCGGCAGCCGCGATGGCCACGTCCGCGTCTGGGGCCCTACCGGAGCCTGCGTCGCCGTCTTGCAGGGCCACTCCTCGCTTGTCAGCCATGTTCGCGTACATGGAGATTCTCTCGTGACGGCTGGCGCAGATGGCCAGATAAGGGTTTGGTCTGCGAAGAGCCTGCTGTTGAAGTACGCTGTCCGCGCTACGGACTTCTCTATTACCTCGCTGGACATCTTTGAGAATCGCGTGCTCAGCGGGCAGAGCGATGGCTTGGTTAGGCTTTGGGACTTTGAGACCGGTGCCGCTCTCGGCTGCGTGGGTGGCAAGTCGGAAGCGGTGTGGCACACTGAATCCAGCAATGGAGGAGCTACTATCGTCGTTGCGGCGCGTGAAAACGATGCCAGCACTCTTAGTGTAAGTGAACGTGTCCTCGTCGTTTGACTACGTGAGTTTCTGACTTTGGATCAGTTGTGGCAGCTGTGAAAGCGTCTGGACTAGATGCTAGTTTTCTTAGCCACTTACAGGAAATTGTAGACATCTCTTAAGCTGGCTTTTCCGTTAGCGACCGGTTTAGTTCGTAGACATGGCCTGTGTGAAAACCTTTTAACACGAACTCCGCTACTACCCGGCTACTCCACTAGGGAATTTTCGTACTCGCGATGCACCACGGGCGCACGCAAAACTGGCATATCTCAGACCTGCATTCTTCTCGAAACGCGGAGAAGACGCTGCACACGGGCCTTGCGGCGGATCGACCTTTTACTCGACGACGGAGGAATGCGCGGCTCGTGAGGCTGTGGAGCAGCAGAGGATGGAGCGGCACGGACGAGTGCGTCGGGCAGAAGGACGCCAGACGGAGGGGTCTGACAGGGGTCGAAGTGTCTGGCTTGAAGGGAGCATCGATTGAATGGCGAGATGAGTTGTTCAAATAAAGTACTAGATGGTATAGCTGTTATAGATCATAAACCCGTTGACTACTCTATTAAAATTCCTATCGAAAGAAAAGGGTCAGAATAGCTTGAAAAGAAAAAAAATAAAAACTTTATATAGTCGCTATTTTCCTAATAGCTAACTTAATATTATAAACGAGCAGATAACGCTAGTTAACTAAGTTAACATGCGGACGGCGCACACGAATTGGGAAGTTGAGGGTGCCCTTCTGGGCAAGGCACCTCCCATTGGCCACCCGCATCGGTGCCAAGACCCCTCCATGACCTCGCAATATAAAATGCGGTCTTCCCTCGCTGTTTTAACGACCCCGCCCGTTTCTTTCTCCTGCCGCAATGACCGTGCTGCTGCACTAACCGTTCCCTCTGCACTGCGAAGCCCACCTGCTGAAGATTTTCCATCCCGCCGATCCTTCCAGACCGCCATGGTGCTCAAGCCTTGTCCAGCGCTTCGCCGCGTAGTTCAATAGTCCATTTCTTTCAAACATAGGCACGGTCGAAACCGCCTTAATTTACCTTAGCTGAGGCTTTCCTGCTCTTAGGTTCTAGGCAGACCTGCCGGTTTAGGACAGCAAGCCGCAATATTGCCTTGAGTCTGCCGCTTCGCCTCATTAGTAAGGACATGGCGAGATGTCCGCCTGCGGAGTTTCCGCCAAGAATGACGGATGAGAGGGGATAACCGTCGTCCGAAAGGGTCTGGAGCCCGAAGATGGCCTTGAAAAGTTGTGTGGGATACGGGTAGGTTGGCGCAAGGGCTGTTGTGGTCATTGCCGGTCATATGATCGAGGCGGCGGGCGGAAAGGCTTAGACTTACAATACTCAAGCAGCGCGATGTCCATGGACTTGCCGTCGCGACTGGCCACCTGTTTCAAATGCACATCCAATTCGGATACACCGGGTCCATGGGCATGGTGTACCCTCCGCCTGCGCAGACATTACTATCTCTAGATACCTCCACCACGCCGGGTCCACTGGGCACTTACCATGGAAAAACAGGACCACAGCCCTCCCAATCCTTTCTCTCTAGGAGCCTTCCTCAGCCACGTCAATCGACTTCCCTCGCCCTGGACCGTCTCACGGACCTCCTCCTGATACCCTATCTTCACACCCTTCGCCCTCATCCACTATCTGTACATCTCGACGCTTCCGGGAACCATCACCCGCAAGTCCTTGGCCGGGACCAAGGTCGTGGCTGTCCTTCGCCATGGCGTTCCATGGCAGCGAGCGGAAAGGAAGACGACTGGCAGAATCGTTCCATTTGCGACTACCCAGTCTCCCTCCCTGGAGACGCTTGCCACACGCATTCGCCAAAGGCTAGCCTGGGTATGAACATCAGCTTGCAGGATTAGCTTCAACTTCGGCTGGAAGCTCGGCGCAGTGCTCAAATGGGCAATGCTCGCAGACCCTACTGGAGACATATGTGCTGGAACGGCAAAAAGTCGCTGCTCAACTGATCCAGTCTCTGTGGAGGTTTGGCGGACGTGCTACGCAACAATTCAGCGGCGGTGATATCGCAGGTCATGGAGGCTGTTTGGTATGGCCGGCTTTCAACTTGCAGATATCTAAGGACATCGTGGATCGCCGTAGCGCTGCGCAGATGGTGTTGACGGTCGACTATTGGTTCTCAGAGGGGGTCAGAGGGGCGAATGGTATCCCCCCCCTTTTTTCTTTTTGATATCCAGCAGGCACGGAGACCGACTTCGTCAACGTCTCGACCACGCTCGCCGGACGTTCCGTGATAGGAATCAGTAACTGCAGCCCTCGCCCGTTGGGTTCTGGGAGTGGAGGGGTCTGCTGCCCTGCCGATGCGGTAGACCGGGATGGTCCCGACATCGTTAGGGCACTTCCGATTGGGCGGTGGCGGACGGCTCGTCTCCACCAGCCATCGTGTGCTCAAGGGATGGGTCTGCTCCGAGAGGGAATTGGCTAGCACGGGCGTGACTGTCGTCGTTCCAAGGAGGCTTCCGCGCCGGCAGGCTCACCAGCTGACACAATCCCAAAACCCCCACTCCTCGCAAGCCATACGTTCGATTCCCCAGACGCTAGGTCCTGTCCGCGGCCTAACAAGAGTAGTGCGGATTTTGGACGTCGGAAACCAGCCGCGGCGATGCGTGACCCGACAAAGATCGCGCTACTACCAGACGTACCGAGGAGAGCAAAATTGCAACGGGTCTGGCTGGGCCGGCTCATGCTTGGCAAGGTGGGTAGCAGGACGAGCAGGAGCGGTGGCGGAAACTGAGCAGCGAGCTCTCGCCCTCCACACCTGTTGCACGAATCGTCGTAGTTGTGTCGCTTCGCCCTCGCGCGCATGAGCATTTTCCCCAACCGTAAGGTCATCCTGTCTCGCGCCGGCGGCACTCTACCCTACGTGGTTAGCAGAGTCACAACCCCGCTCAAAGTGGCGCCCAGCCTTCTGGCAAATGAGCTCAACGGCGTGATGCATGAGCAAACAGTCAAGGCATTCGGTAGCTTCCACTACGACCTCGCCCGTTCCGCAGGCCCAGGCGTGATGTGAATGGTCTTAGAATCGGCACCGCATGATCATACATTCTAGGGGGTAATTCACCTCCATTCGTGCTCTCTCAGACGTACAGCGCTAACGCACTTTCTACAGAGTGTCACTTCATACACTCCGCCGCCGGCCTGGCCGGGCTTTCTAAACGAACTTGAATGGTTCGAGATGGACGAGGAGCTGCGAGACATGATCAATAACGATAATGCGTACAAATGGGTCCTAAGGCTTGCAAAGGATACCCGTCTATGAGGTGTTTTAACCAGAGGCGAAGTTGGGAAAGCTGCCCTCAAAGAAATTCATAGAGTCAAAGAAGCCAAATCCCTCGATCGCAAAATCAGGCATGCCGTCTCTACCGGCAAAAGAATTGTTAGCCTCCTCGATTTCCCATGCTGACCTGCTCTGGGCGGTCTGATCCCAGGTTTGATTGACATTCGACATTCCAGTTGACTGCTGTGCTCGAGGTTCGTCTTGTGGGGCATGCGCGGAGCTTGGGCGGGGCGGGTCTGACACACGTTGCGCATATGCTCGCTGGAGTAGTTTGAGCTGGTTCTTGGACGAGAGGTTGAAAGTAGACAGATGCTGCAGTATGTCCACGCAGTACCCCCATGACCGGTTTAGGCTGGCTTCGTCGATGGAGCTCATGAGCTGGGGACATGAGTGCGCCATGATCACCACAATGCCTGCCGTTGACGCGTCTGCCAAACTGTCAGATCTAGGTAGCTATCTCTCCACTCATCAAGACCGCTTACAGAGTCCGTTGTACCACCACGCGTCTGTGACGGAAGATAGATAGGTATCATGAGTGTGGTCGAGAAGGTCCATCGCCGCGATAGCGCAGGACAGAGCGCACTGCGTTGAAACAGCTGAATACAAGGGACTGGAGTTGGTAGAAGTGGTTGATGCAGGGTCTCGGCTGCAATTGCAGAGGAACGTAAACATGGGCCGATACAGCATTAGTTTCAGGTGAAGAAGTCTGTCAAGTTGGTCAGTCCGGATGGCAATAGCCGGAAAGCGGAGCTACGTGCCTAGCATGTAGGACATTACTCTGCCGTTGGTACGTGAGTGAGCTTGAAGGGCTTGTGCTACATGCACGGCGCTCATTCGCCCACGAAATAAACGACGGGAGGCGAGATTCAAACTCGCACAAGTCCAAATCCAGCCTCGCGAGGATATCGACGGCAGGAAACCTTTTCTGCGATCCAGAATCCAGGGATCCGACATAGTCCGTGGCGAGCCAGGGTTGGTAAATGTCGGACATGATGGCCGCACAAATCTTGTTCAGCTTGATTGCCTCGACGAAAAAGTGCTTCCACGACGGCAGCTCCGGGCCGGGAGACTGCATACAGATTTGCTCGTCTTCAAGCACAGACGGCAGAGGAAGAGGCGATGGCAAAGTTGCTGGCGGTCTTCCAAGCATCATACTCACCGTACTCAAGGCCTGCGCGTCAGCCAGGGCAGCGCAGAAGCCACGCGGGAGCTTACATATCCATGTGCACGCAGCCATGCCAGGTCCGACGGCGGATGTCGATCCCGAGAGCTTCACGGGCACTATCGCCCACTTCGGTGTGCAAGCCCAGCCCCTGAGCCACGCGGCAAGCGACGCCAACGGCATTCCAGCAGCTGCTAGGAAAGGGCGTGCTCTGCAGGCAGAGGGAGATCAGTAGCAGCGCTTGCACTACTCCGAGGCTGTTGACCTCGAGAAAATCGAGACCGATCAAAGCCTTTGCGCGCAGGAAGAAGGAGTGCGCAAGCGGCTCTCTGTCCGCGGGTGCGAGACTGGAGAAGTGACAGCCCAGTGCAAAGACCGCATTCAAGGCGCAGTGGAACACCATAAGATTCCCCGGCGCCTCAGGACTGCCACCCAAGCCCACCAAGGCACTGGGCGGCGCATCAAGAGGGGACGTGGTTGAGGGCGCCCAGAGGCGTTCATATTGCCGTTCGAAGCTCTTACGATGAAAGAAAGGGTACATGCAGAAGATTCTGTCCCAGAATGCCTCCAGGAGATGGTCTGCTAACGACCGAGGTGGCAACACGACATTGCGCAAGTAAAGGTGCACAGGCGACTGCGTGCAGGCAGCGGCCTGGTGAGTAGCAAGTGCGAGATTCTGGCCGGTGCTTGAGCGCGCTGAATCAAGGCAAGCCTGCTGCAGAAAAGAGGCAGCGGACGAATGGCCGAAGTACTCGGGAGTGGAGTGGGCACGCAAATCTGCATCGGCAGCCGCGAAGGTCCCCATTGCGCTGACCTGGCTCTCAGGCTCCGTCGGCTCGAGGATGCTCTCAAGGGCGGCAGTGGGTGCGCGTGGTGGAGGCGATCCCGTACGGGGGCCAGCCCACTCGCTGAACCGGGGCGTCGACGCACCAGCAGGGGCGTCATGAAGCGTGCGCGGCCCGCTTAGAGGTGCCGAATTCACTGTACGGGTGGCACTTTGGCGGCCCTCTGAGGTGCCTGTCGAATGGTGGCGGGTACTACTGGAGGGCGGGGTCGGAGCGCTTCCGGTCAAGGACAGGTCTGGCTGAGACACTCGGTCGAGGCTTTCGGGGAGGCTTGGGACGTTTACGCCCGCATCCCGGCATGTCTGCTCCAATTCTCGAATGCGGAGGTGCAGTGCTTTGACGTAGCTGGCAGCATGTTATTTCGCCGAGTACAGGACAAAGAGCGAGGACAGGCATACGTATCGTTGCTCTCAGAGCGCGCGTTGTCGGCCTTGTACACGCACTGCTCGAGCGTGAAGGAACGGCGGTGACAGGATGCGCATATGGGCTTGCCGCCGTCACAGCGCGACTTACGCTCCCGACAAGGCTCACATGCAAGAGCGATCTTGCGCCGGCGCGATGCAGCTACACGCTCCGCCGGCATGACGACGCGAACAGGATGCAGCACATAGGGAGAAAGGGACGAGGTGGAGCTGGAAGCCACAGACGAGGTTGAGCTGGAAGCTGCGGACGAGAGTGGCTGGAACGCTTCCGGGCTGTGGGCTTCGGAATGGATCCGGACCGCCACACGCGTTTCCTCATTCGGAGGGTAGATGGCGCGCGGCCTGGATTGCTCTCGAACGCCTCGTCATCCAGCTTCTCCAGATTCCCTTCCAGTAAAATGATGGTTCTTGTTCGCGTCGAATTAAGTATGAGCCAAGGTAGAATCGCCGTTAGTACGCAGCGAAGTGAACCCCAGTGGCAAAGCTCCGCCGTCATCAGTATACTAACGTCGAAGAAAAAAAAAATATGCCTGCAGAAAATTAAGTTACAGCCTCATACCACATGCTAGATACGCCACCTCACGTCTTTTTTATCTTCCTGAGTCTATAGAGCAACACAGCTGCACAGATATTAAAAGCGATGTAGGACCAGCCAAGGCCAAAGTTTCGCCAGCGATCCGCCCAAAACATATCCGAACCCGCAAGGTACTGATCCGAAGTCGACACAGGACAGTACTGGCAATCTGAAGTCGAATCCGGGTTGCGGAGATATCCGGGAGCGATTGCGAGATACTCGGAGAGGTATGCTCCACAGGTCATGCCAGAGCCGAACGGGGGATTAAGGCGGTAGACTTCCGAGCCTGCGCATTCCATCCTGCGGCCATGCAAACCAGAGGTGAGGGTCCCGGATATCCAGTACGTCAATGGCGACACCCGGTACATGAAGACCCAGAAGCCCGGCAGAGCATCTTTAGGCTGCATGACGCCGTCGAAGACGAGTGTCAGGACAAAGATGAACACGCTCAGGATTCCCGCCGTGTCCGGGCTCGAGATCGCCGCGATGACCATGTGTGCAAAGGTGGAGGCAAACACGAAGAACTGGATGGCGAAGAGGAGGACAAGGGCCTGGCTCTCCGAGGACAGAATCCCAAACACATTGTAGTTGAAGCAGGCAAATGCGAGGATGCCGATGAGTATCTGGAAGGGTATCTCAACGGCGATGTGAACAATGATGAACACAGACCATGCGTACGTTCTCGATGGCTGCTCACGAACTTCGAACAGTTCCCTTTGCGCCGAGAAACGCGGGATGATCTGCTGAACCATGGCGGCGAATACGGCGGTGAGCATGAACACGCTGAACATGGCGTTTTGCGTTCCTTGCGGTGAGTTCCCCGGGTCGAAAAAGCTGTACGCGTTGAAGAGCGAAGATCCAATGACCAAGGCAATTCTAGACCAGATGTACCCCGGTGAACGCCAGTAATGAAGCCAGGTGCGGAGCCAAACGATGCGGAGCTGGGCCAAGAACGGAGCTGCGTGCTCGGAGGCCTTCGATTTGTCTGTCGTTGTGGATTCGTTGTCGTCTTGGCCACATTGGTCCATTCGGCTGAGCAGATCCATCATGGCAGCACACTCTGCCGAGTCCCGCCAGAGCCCAGCGCAGTTCATCATCTCCTTTCCGTTACACCCCGAAACAACATCGAAAATGTACTCGGCAGGATTCTCGTCCCTGCCGCACTCCCTTGCCCCCTTACTCTTAAAATAGTGGAGTAATGTCGAAAATGACGGTCCAATGTCACCAAAATAGACAGTCTTGCCACCCTCTCCAAGGAGCAGCAGTCTATCAAACTGCCCAAAGAGGGTAGCATTGGGTTGATGAATTGTTGTCAGCACCGTCTGCCCGTGGTCGGCCAAACGGCGCATCAAGGCCACGATGGAGAAGGCGCTCTGCGAGTCAAGCCCGCTAGTGGGCTCATCCAAAAAGAGCAGAACCTCAGGCTTCGCGGCTAGTTCAACCCCGATGGTAACCAGCTTCCGCTGCGTCGCCGTCAACGACTGGCCTGGTGCACCCATGCGGCAGTCGGCAAAATCCTGCATCCCTAGCATCTTGATGACGCGTTCGACATATGCATGCTTGCCCCTTTCGGAAACCCACGACGGTTGTCGTAAAGTTGCACTGAAGCGAAGCGCCTCGTGCACCGATGCTGTCTCGAGATGGACATCCTGTTGCTGTGCGTAGCCAACCTGTCGCGGGAATGACGCGCTCAACGGCTTGCCGTCAACAAAGAGATCACCCGTCACGACGCCGACGGATCTGCGCTGGGCTAGGATGTCAAGAAGCGTCGTTTTGCCCGCGCCAGAAACACCCATGAGGGCAGTCAGCGTGCCTGGCTGCACCCAGCCGGACACGCCATCGAGAATACGCCGCGATTTCCCGTTGCCGATTGGGATGTCATAGCAGATGTCTCTCCACGCGAAGGTACGGCCGCGGTTCAGTGTGACGTCCTCATCTCCGTCGAGTGGCTGGAAGTCGTCCGGAGCAGGGCGGGGCTCGGCCCCTTTTTCCAGCTCGCCGTGACTCTCGTCTTCAATTGCGTTTGGGCTGCACTTATTACGGCTGCGAGCGGCCCCAGAAGCGGCATGAGAGTTGAACTCGGTTGCTGCGAGTTGAAGCGCCAGAAACGTGCATAGAAAGGCCAGCAGGATCCCGAGATTACGCCAGATGTGCCCGTAGTAGTATCCGAATTTGATTTGGATGTAAGCGTCGCCCGAGACAGTGCGCTGGCCCGCCACAGCTCCGGTCACCCTGCAGACAAACGCGTCACTGGACAGCTCGGGATACGCAGGAACAAACTCGGAGCAGACGAACTCGCGGCCGTGGAACTCGTTTGCCATGAGCGCCTCGAACGCGTACGCGACCGGGTCGATCCAGCTGATCCACTCGAACCAGGGGTGCATGGAAGAGTGCGGCAGGACGAAGCCGCTGTAGATGACGATTGCGAGCATGAGGACGCTGCAGGCAGCCAGAGCTTGCGGCGCAGAGCGGGTAGACGCCGCGACGGAACGGAAAATGCAGGCCATGGTAATGGCAGCCAGGTAGTTGAACAAGAAGAAGAGAAAATATGCTGCCGGCGTGGCATGCAGGCCTACAAGGAAGTAGAGAACCGTGTTGAAGCACAGCGCAGCAACCAACTTTATGGGCAAGTCAAGAATGAACCCCGCAAGAGCCTCGGTAAACGGCCGATAGAAGGCAATGCGAGCTTGTCGGGAAATGATGGGCCGGAGGGCATAGACTTTGTTGACCTCGGTGATGGAGATCAAAGCATTTAGTAGCACGGCAAAGAAGAGCACCGCACCTTTGGAGAAAAACCCGGCAGAGGCATCGCGCGTCTGATAGAACATAGAACCAAATACCAGAGCCAGCACAAGTTGTCCGACGACAGCAGTGAGCGTGGACGCCTTGTCGTTGATGGCCCGTTGCCATGCCCTGATTAGGCAATATTTAATTTGGAGCGCAAGGCTCGGTTTGTATGCGGTGCCGGACGCTCCTTGCCCACTCTTCTGTCGATTGGTTTCTCGGACGTTCTGAGAAGCATCGGGGGGATATTCTGCCTCGTGCAAGGCGATTTCGTGGCACAGAGCAGCGTACTCGTCGGAGCTCGTCCAGTAGGACCGAAATTCATCTGCTGTCCTCGGCACGCGGTCCTCGAATCCTGGCTGGGGTGTGCGCTCCGCGGGGCTTGTGACCGCAGTGAGAAAATCCGAGGTCGTCTGGCGCGGAGGACACATCCATCCCATCTTCTCAAAGTAGCTCTTGGCTTCTGTAGCCGGTCCGAAGTAGACTTGTCTTCCTTCATAGAGAACAGTAACTTTGTCGAAGGTGTCGTAGATGGCGTTTGAGGACTGCTCGAGCGTGAGCACCTGGCATGAGCCAAGCATCTCGGCTGCCAGCCTGAAGGTGCGGATGACATCCACCGCCGTGGTCGAATCCAAGCCTCGCGAGCAGTTGTCCCAACATACGATCGATGCTAGGGAGAGAGCCACCTCGGCAATGCTGACACGCTTGCGCTGTCCTCCGGACACACCGCGGACGAAGTCGTCGCCGACTTTGGTGTCGGCGACAGAGGAAAGCCCGAAAGCGGCCATGGCAATCTCGGCCATAGTCTGAGCCCACTCAGCCCGCGAAAGCCCGTCTGCTTGGAGACTGGGAGTCCTCATTGCAGCCGCAAACTCGAGGGTTTGTCGCACGGTGAGATGCGGGATGTGCAGGTCACTTTCGGGATTGTAGACGACCTGAGGTAGGCGGATAGTCAATCATCCTTTGTGTCTGACTGATTAAGGCGGGCATACTTCACCCTGGAATTCTTTCAGCATCTGTAGCTGTGGAATGCCGTTGTAGTGTATGAGTGCCGGCATTTCAATGGTCATGTTCTCCAAACTTCCGGATATCGTCCGGAGCAGCGTCGAGCACCCGCTTCCTGGCCGTCCAAGAACCAAGAGCATCTCTCCGCTCTTCACCAGCAAATCCACATTGCGAATGACTCTCCTCGGTGGTACATTCCTCTCGCGAAGTAGGCCTCCGATTGCCGTCGGAATGACTGACGCGACGGTGGTATACTGCATATCTTGCGCAGTTGGACGAGTGCAGACCGTCACGTTCTTCAGCACAATGCCAGATCGACGGGAACCTCCCCCGAGCCCTTTGATCTTCTCCAGCATCATTCTAGCCCAGTAGCCACTGTTGAACAGGGTGCTATCTGGGTCAAGCTCTGGGTTGGTCGCAGGTGACGCATTGTAGGGCAGCCCATCCTTGAGACCAGCATCCACCTGGTATCCATGGGAAATGCGGGATGCAACTTGCTGGAGGCTTTTATCCTCAGGTTCTGATAAGCCTGCGTCGTCTCCTTCCTCCGCTGTTGGCGTCCATTTGTGCGGTGGAGTATTCTCCTTCTCGGTAGGAGCTTCGGAGATATCAAGGGACATGGTGGTGAAGTAGGCCGCTGAGTTGTGGGTGCAATATCTGGAATCGACCGGCTGGTACCCGACAGTCTCTTTATAGCATATCTCGAGGGACAATGCGCGCCCCAGAATATGGGATTTCTGATCTGAGCTTTCTGTTATCTTGTCGTTCCGGTCGCCGGAACGGACCCGAAATATCGAAAGACCATCCCGGGATCGTTCCGACCGCCGCATTCGGGCCTACCACGCGATCGGCCTGAAAATATGGACAGCAAAATCGCTTCATCCACCCCCAACACGACTTACACAAGGTATTAGCACCGCATAAGCTAGCAAATACTACTCAATTTAATAGCCTGCTAGTTGCCTATCTACCTTAGTATAATCTTGTAGTCTCTAAGTGTAGTTTCCGTACTTTTAGTCGTAGAAGCGAAACACCTCGTTTTTGCTACAAACACGGCTAGTATTAGCTAAATGCTGTGAATATTCGACTGTTCCCTTGATTCTAGCTTTCTAAGGCGTGCCTAGGTGCTTGTCGCCCTTGTATTTGGTTATTTTGGTGGTTGTGAGTCGTGAATGGTGTTGCTTGCGCAATTTCGCGGTCCATATTTTCAGGCCGATCGCATGCCTACTGAGTTAGCGGAGCAACGCCGCCTTAGTTTCTACTTATATTTTAAGCTTGTCTTTTTAGGAGCTAATGCGCCTTAATTATCCCTCTTTAAATTTGCTATCCATGCCTAGCACATCCTCGCCTAGCGCCGCACCCGACATTTATTAGGTGCCGGGACGGTAGGGGAGGGGCTAGAAGTCTTCCTCGTTGACCACGCTCCGGGTGCGCCATTTCGAGCAGGTGGCCCACGTGGCGCCAGCGTCGCCTTCGCGCAGCGCTGTCTCCCAGCGCCGCCAACGATGACTAGAAGGAGCATCAGTCCGGAAGAGAGTCCTTAGTAGCGCGGCATCGACAACTATAACGTTCGCGACCTCACACGCAACAAAACCGTCACCCGCCGCGAGTGCGCCATCGCGATGCCCGAGCCTTGTTGTCCATCCCAAGTCCTCTCTTCGATGCAGCAGGCGTCGTCCACCGCACTGCCGACGTTCCCGGTAGGGGGTGGGAACGGAGGTGTAACGGTTTAGTCCCAATGGTACTCATCAATACCAATAGATAGTCCAAACGGTACTCATCAGGACCAATATATTGGCAACCCTTGACCATAGCCACTCACTCAGCACCAAACCGCAGCAATGAGTCATCAGTAGCCTAGATAGCACTATAAATAAAGCCAGAGAATGCACGAATAAGCCCATCAGCGATTCGTTTGCATTTCTCTTCTCGACTATACAAGCCTACTTGCCTCTCATTCTCACAGGAGGTGCTGCACCGAGCCGCACGCCCTCGGTGAGGACGAATTTGGGGCAGGATATTTGGCCGGCGAGGAAGAGTCCACAGACTCTCGTGCCCATGCCAGAGTTGCCGATGCCGAAGCAAGAAGGGGGATTCAAGCGCCGGAGGACTGGCGGAGATGCGGTATATAGTAGGTCGGGGTCGGCGCGATTCCACGATGATGACTCCGTCTGACCAGCTGCGGCTTTCATCGGGGTTCATTGGTTGCGAGAGCTTGCAGAACCCACAGCCTCCCAAAAGGCGCAGGCAAATGGGAAGACAGAGCATGGCGAGAGGAACATTTGGTCTTCGAGCAGCCTACACTGACGAGGTCCAAGATGATGATGGCGCGCATACCTCCGACAGGACTCCGCAAGTCGCACCTTTTGGACAACGCGGTGCGTTTCGAGGATTTTCGGCCGCAGATGGGTACGGTCCGTGTAGCCTGGAGACTGGCAAGGATGGGTCATAATAGGTTCAAAGGTATGTGATATGTATTTTTGCGAACGTCTTTGGCGTGGTACAGACGTCTCGTCTTCCTGTTGATGGCGTTGGCGGGGCGAAGCGGGACGCGCCTCAGGTACGGCTTGTAATTTTACCACCGCATTCCTGTTTCTCCGCCTTTTTTTTTTCCAATCATGAAGAACCATTGCTTGACAGACTCTCTATGTCTCGGCGGGCTATTGCAACTCCAATAGGGTCGGAATCCAGGATATAAAACGACACCTGCCCCCCCTTTTTCTTTTCTCTCCTCTCTCCGTGTTACCCCGTGGTCGCCGGCGGAAGCTTCTCCTCGGAGCGCGGCGGATCTTCGGAGGGGTTCCCTCCTGGCGCCTCTCTCAACTGGCTGTGACTCCGGCCAGACTCTCGCACGGCAGGTAGTTGTACTCGATGAAGGCCGTGTCGAGCCTCACGCCCCACACGCCCTCCCACGTCCTACCATTGCCGGAGGCGGTCGGAAAAAAGGTTTGCGAGGCCCACACGGTCCCGTACACGTCCACAGGCTCGTAGGGGGGCTGGGTCACGGAGGTGTTGAACAGCCGGACCATCCTGTCGCAGCCGCGCGCGGGGTCGGCGAAGCTGGGCTGGTTGGTTGCGTTGACGAAGAAGGAGAGCGGGTAGGGCGAAGGGCACGGCGCTGGTGCAAATGAGGTGGCGAAGTAGGCGTTCTCGCTGGCGTTGGGACTGCGCGGGACCGGGTAGGCGGTAAGGCTGGTGCCGGGCCCGTAGGCGTCGCAGGGCGGGTTGAATGTGGCCGGGTACACGTTGGTGCCGTACGCGGCGGACCCGGCCAGGGCGGGGGAGCCGTCGGTTATGGTTTGGTTGAGGGCCAAGCGGAAGGAGCTGTACGAGTTGTTGAGGAGATCCAGGAAGGGATACTCGATGGAGATACGCTGGGGCGGGGGTCAGAAGGGCGTGGAGGAGAAGGGGGGAGAGGGGGCAGGTTTTGGGCGTTCCACACGTACCGTGAAATCGGGAATGCGGATGCCTGGTGCCTGCAGGTCGTGGTCGTGGAGCGCTTGGATGATGGCTGGGTACATGTCGTGTGGGAAGTCGGGCAGCAGCTCGCGGTAGGCGGCGGTCAGGATGGCGTATTTGGGCCCGACAATCTGCTGCGCCTCGGCGAGCGGGATAGGGAGGACTGAGAGAGTGCCATTGATAGTGCCGGTGACCTGGTCTGGGTAGATGGAGGCTATCGGATTGGGCTGCGATTGGGATTTGCATAGGAGAGGCTGCTGGAGGGCGGCAATTGTGCAGGAGCCCAGCGTGGCGGCCAGAAGAAGCGCGGCTGCGAGCATGGCTGTGCGGATAGCCGGGGATCTGTCAGAGCAGCGGGCGAGCGGTGGGAGCGTCGAGGTTATATCGCCCTCAGGGGCGTCGGAGGGAGGGCTTAGTAGGCAGCCTGATCCTGGTACACATATACTTTCCGCTTCGCGGACGAGGATCCGTCGCAGGCCGAACACTGATTACTATCGCTAGTTTCCAAGCCAACGGGCGCCGTCGGCTTGGCCGGCGCTTTTCCCGCTGCTGATCCCTGATGTCACTGGCCTGAAGGCTATGCCAGGACGGACCCCAGAGCGCCCGCGACAAAAGGCGACGAGAGACGGCGGGGCAAGCCTGGGGAGGACGTGATAGCACGGCTGCTCATGTTGCAGCCAGCACCGCATCGCGCGTGCCCGGCGATCGCACACAAGGCCCAGTGATGATGCACCATGCTCTCCTGTCGCGGGGTTCCGGTCGCATGTACAGACAACCGTGCGCCTCTTCCGCAAACAACCCTGTGCCCACGTGGGCTCTGGCCCCCCCTGGTCCAGAGGCTGCGGAGCAAGGGCCCTAACGCTCCTCGAATGAAGCGATTCCGCATTCTCCACGGTGCCATCAGCCACGACTGGCCAAGACTTCTCACGCCATTGGGTAGCCTAATTTTACTCTAATCCATTCCTTACTATACTTCTACGCTGTTACTAACGGCCCTACGCCGGTCCCTCGGCCACTCGGAGGCCGCTGCTCGGTGCTACGAACCCCAGAGGACAAGGGCTTTATGGCCCTACGGGCGGAAAGTCCGCACGGGAAAAGGCACCATAGGAGCTAGGAACCCTTACGGGCAGCAGAGCCACAAGGTCGGCGCGCCTGTACGGGAAAACCAGCCCTACGGGAAGACGGCGCGTACGGGCCTAGGCTAGGTAGTAATAGAAGCCCGCACGGGAATAACGCCCACGTGATATAGGAAAGTACTAGGGATATCGGAGAAGCTAAGTTTCCTTAGGGAAATAACGCCTACGAAGAAGCGATTACAGATCCTTGAAACTAGCTTTAGGTATAAGGAACGAATAGGAGAAAGTCGAATGTACCATACGATTAGCGATCAGGGTCCAGGTCAGATCCGCCGAGTAACTACCCGGCGGCGCTTAGCATCACGTGACGCTTGGTCAGAGAGTGACTCGGCAGGAAGTATTTCTATTCACCGAGTCCCTCTATCACTTCCTTTCTTTTCTTCTCTGTACTTAGATTCCGTTAATAGCAATCAACACCTGTTTCAACTCTTGCTGCTCACATAATCTAAGTACCACATCCTAGGACCCAGCGAGCCCCCAGAACCTCAGCAAAAATAAAACAACACTGCCCTCCCAAAACCGTCACTTCACCTCATCGAAGCAGAAGGACACCCAGGCAACCTAGAAGCATCCTTACGGCCAAGTAAAAGCGACCGAGCCCACCACCTCACCGACTTTTAAGCACAGACACCACGAAAAGTTTTCCTGGAAAGAG
Source organism: Macrophomina pseudophaseolina (assembly GCA_022204955.1). NCBI lineage: Eukaryota > Fungi > Ascomycota > Dothideomycetes > Botryosphaeriales > Botryosphaeriaceae > Macrophomina > Macrophomina pseudophaseolina. The sequence continues at coordinate 102,572 of JAJJID010000004.1, read as the reverse complement.
CTAACTCGCTGCTATGAGTAACCTGTCAGCAGGCCCGTCCGGCATTCGCCGACCCTCTAATCTGCCAATTCAATGAGAACACCCATCTAAGAACCCCTTAATGCCCTAGAGGCCCCCCGCAAGCCCTCCGATGAGCCACCTAGCTCCGGCACCCGCTCTTTAACAAACACACCCCTGAACCTCACCGACTTTCCTGGCTTTACCGGCGTAGTTAACAATGGCTTTGATTTCTCTTAAACCCTGGCTTTCGATGATCTTACCGTCTTCCAGAACTACGTGAGGGGAGACGTAGGTAGCGCTCTCAAGCGCCTTTAGAAGTTCCTTCCCTGGGCAATCCAACGCACCAACGGCCTGATGAGCGAGGGTAAAGAGTTGACTATCAAATACAATAACACCGCCCGGAAGCACAACAACGCCGAGAAAGCGGTTATCTTACTCTGCACTATGATCGGCGAAAAAGAAGAACGCATCCGCGTCCTATAGGGGAAAATGATGACCTTTAGAACGAACTCCTCGAGAGTACCCGCTAGTGCGCTAACCTGCGTGACCGCCTTAAGAACACACCCCAGAACGATAACACGAGCCCTAGTGACGGGTAAACCTTAGACGGACGCAGTCCGCGCGAATACACACTAAGCGCTTCGGACCACGGCAACACGCACCAGTACAAGTGTAAGCTCCGGGACCCCGCGAAGCTCGAAGAGGGCTCCGCAACCGCCTACGTTGCTTAGCGTTTCGAAATGCATATTAAGTTTAAAGTTTACCAACCTTACTTCACTTCCGAAAAGTTCCGTATGACTTATGCAGCCCAGCGCTTAGGTTAGAGCCTTAGCGTTATTATAATGACCTACGCTAAGTCCCCTGGAGTAACCCTAATCACGTTCTATTAACGCCTGGAAGGCGTAGTCGGCTACACGCACGCTAAAAGGAACGCTAGCCGGGAGCTTAACTCGGTCTCCTAGAAGACGGCCGAGTCTATCGACGACCACTACGCCCGTCTATCTAACCTCTGGGCCCTCGCCTAAACCTCGAACGACGAGTGTGTGGAACTCCTTTAGTTAACAATTCTTCCACGCCACGCTAACGCGGTAGTCCACTATAACCTCCGAACGCTTAGTAAAGTCTTTAATAAGATCCACGATATCGACTCCCACAGGAAGGACAACTAGGCCCGGTTCTTAAATATATACTTATATAACGATACTTTCTTCCAATATCTTTACTCCCTACCCTTCGCTTTAAGATAAGCCCTTTAATATTTTCCACCTACCTAGTGATTCTAAAACAAGGTAGAAGAAGGCGCGTCGTTACAAGTATGTTAATTACTTTTTATATATATTAGAGTAAATGAGTCTACTAATTTTTTTTTTAGCTTATATAGTAACATTATTCTTCTTCCAAGGCGAAATTATAATCCCTACGGGCTCATTATATTAAAGCTTACTAAGAGCCTAGTCTATTTAGCTGGTGTCTAAATCTTATATTAACCTCGCAGCTCGCCATACGACATTAATTCTGCGTCCTCTAACATCCTCTCCATACACCCAACCTCTAAGCACACGCACACCTCGATGCCTTCATCAGGATTATCCGTCGGCCGGCGAGGATAGACAATAACATAGCCATCCACGGTCGGCTTCGGCCTGCGCAGCGCCTTCGGCAGCCCGAAGCCAAAGTCCGCGACCTGGTAGACGGTCATCGTACCTATCGAAGTCGCCACCGTGTCCATGCCCAGGAATGAATCCAGCTTGATGCCGATCCTCGACCGGTCCTCGGCCGCCGCGACCCAGTCGCAGAAGTCGCGCGCCATCTCGGCCGTCTTGTACTCCTCGATCGACGCCCGCACCAGGCCCGCGACCTCGGGCAGCGTGTCCGCCGCGACCAGTCTCGCGATCGGAAGCCCGGCCTTCGGCATGGTCATGGCGTTGCCGAAAAAGTGCGCGGGCAGATCCATGGCTTTGCGCACGCCCGCGCAGTGCAGCAGGTGCGATGCCGAGGCCGGGTCGGGCTGGAGCAGGGCCAGCCGGGAGCGCGCCATGGCGCGCCATATCAGCGCCATGACGCCGTCGTACGTCGAGATCCAGGCGCCGGGCGTGCGGGGGCGGGCGGCGGCCTTGAGCTGGGCGATGCGCGTGGCCGGGAAGTGCAGCAGGACGGGGCGGAGCGCGGGCATCTTGAAGGCGGGCGGGGGCGCTGGGGGCGCCTTGACGAGATGGAGTGAGTGCTGCGCCCTGCTCGTCTGGGCTGTGGTCGGGCTGGCTTTTGACACCAGCGCTTTGTTTTGGAAGATGGAGGCGTCGAAGGGTGGGAGGGGCAGTCCGTGGGCCAGGGCCTTGGTGTTGGCCGACCATTGCGCCCAGAAGCCGTCGACTCCGGTGGCTGTGGATATTCGTCAATGGGTGTCGCATCTGCTCTCGCAAGGGGTGCTCACCGTCCGTTGTGGGATGGTAGATGGCAGCAGCCATGATGACACCACCGCGGATGAAGTTTGCTTGGACCACAAGGATTGGCGTGTTTTCCTCTCGGTGGTCTCCCATCGGCGTTAGTGGCTGTTTCTTCGTCACTGTTGTTGGAAGCAGAAGGTCTCCGTCAACCTGGGCCGGAGGAAAACTTGTCCTGCTCAGTTCCTCAAAGGTGGGAAATGTGTCGTCCTCCGGTCCATCGAGCCAGTTGAGAATGAATTGCGCAGTGCTCTCTCTTGTCTTCTTGACCCACATTTTCCCCGTTGCGGGGTTGGTGGCCAGTACGCCTGTGAGAATGCGATACTGGCTCAGCGTTATTTCCAGGCCATCCTTGAGCTGGTCGACGAGCGCGGCCCGGTCGATAGATGTGTCGAGCTGGTAAGCCAACTGCGAGGAATCAGCATTGAAGTCGGCTTGAGGCGGTGGCACGGTGCTGGCGGCGCACAGTAAGAACGCTGTAGATTTTGGGTAGGGTATGGTCCAGGTCGCAGAGCTCGAACACCTCTTCGAGTGCGTGATTTTCGTATCCCCGCGGGCGCACGTGAATGACGTCCTGTTTCCTCCCTGGGAAAGACGGCATCGTGCAGCTCATTAGGCGTCAGTTGGGCGCTGGAAAACGTGCTGCAGGGTTGCTATGGTCCGTTTTGGGAGGGTTCATTCAGTACTTCTTAACAAGTTGCGGCTGATGGGGAACCCGTTGCCGGAAGCGGCAAAAAGGCTCCGTGCACCTTCCAGCTTGAGTCATTAATTGTGTCTCGGTACATTATCAGAGGCCCGAAGAACTCCGAAATCCGGCGACCGGAGGACGTGATTCATGCCGTGTCTTGGATGCCGCAGAATCCCGTTATTACCGTGCCGATTGCACAGTCCAGCCGCTGCAGAGTCGATGAGTATGCTCTCTCATCCAGGTAGTAATCAACGCGACTCGGTGCCAGCTGGCGGAGAGGTCACAATAAGCAAGGGAAACTAGCAACAACGGATACCTGTGGTATCGAAGTAATTTGGACAATTATGTGGAGCACTACGCATCCGAATCAAACCCCTTGAGCTCCACTGTCTCATGTGTCATTGCCAGCGCCACGAGTTTTGCCTGATCCGGCACACTGATGGGTTCCTTGCTGGGGGTGCGCCTTGTTATCAGAAGAGACCTCCCGTAACGATGCGTGAACTCGACGTCTGCGTTCCACTTGAAGAGAGGAGACCTTTCCCTGAAGAAGGCTGGCTTTCCGTCTCTCGTTATGAGGTCGTGGGTCTCGCGAAGGTCTGCCACATGAGCTGTCTTGAAGTTCCCGCGGACGTCGACAGCGACGGCTGTGTGCCATGGTGTCATGGAGAAGGAGTCCTGCGGGATCAGGGGGATGTAAATCTTCTCCATGCCAGAAGACGGATGGATGGACAGCCGGACGTGCTCCGGGAACTTCTCACGAACCACCTTTGCGAATGTCTGACGAAATTTTGTCAGCTACACAGATCAAGCCAAAAGGGTCCCGCAGGGCAACTCACGAATCCACGCTCGATCAGATGCTTGGCGATGCCTTTGACGATTGCCCTCTGTCGCCTTTTGACCGGCTCATTCTTGATCTCCGGGCGGTGCGCCAGCTCCTTTTCGAAGAACTTCACGTAGCCACGGTACGTCATAAGATAGTCTTGATTCGTTTCCAGGAGCTTTTCGACGTCGAATGCGGCATCTCCGTACTTCGACACCAGACGCTCCCTCGTGGGTTGGCACAGCTGGAGGAAGCCGTCCCTGGTGAATTGCGACTCGTCGCATAGACCAAGCACGCTGATCATGCTATGGAAACTCAAGCTCGAAAAGCCATTGCGAGCAGCCACATCTCGGAGCATGGACTCGTACGTCCAGACATCCTCATCAGGTATCCAAGTAATATCTGTCTTGACGTCAGATGGGAGCGCACGGAAACAGAGGCATTGACGCTACCATTGTAGCCAAGGCCATCGTTAACAATAGCAAGGCTGGCGCCTGGCGCGTAGATTTTTTTGACGTCTTGACAGAGGGCCTCAAGCCTTGCAAGAGCAAGTTCCTCGCCCAGGTCCGGCTCAACACCAAGAACTTTATCGAGCCGGTTCAGACTCTTGTAAGGGAATGCGGGTAACACCATTGGTATAGGCCTCCTCGCCGCAACATGCCTCAACACCAGAGGACCGAAGGCGGAGACTGTGGCGGCGGCATCATCTCTGCTGTCTCCCACGCTATATCTCCCCAAGACATGAAGAATCTTAAAAGCGGTCTCGCTAAAGGAGGTGCTCGTAGACGGAGACGCCTTCTCGCCAGATGGACTGGGACGAAGGCCCCAAGCATGAAGAAGGGGCTGGGGAGGAAGGACAATTGTTGGATCTAGAGCCATGGTGGGTGTCGTCGTGCTATGCAACCTTTGATGCGGGCGTGGCTAACAGTCTCAATTATCCTTGTATTTATTTCCGGGAAGTGGCTGCGCTTGCGGCCAGATCAGGGGCACGAATGCATATCGTCATCTAAGCCATTCGCCGAATCCTTCGGGAGTTCAGGTTGAAAAGAGTCGCTCGTATTCATTTGACAGCAGTTGGCACCTGACGATGGCCAATGCTGCGGTGCGAAAGCTCGAGAGAAAGGTCGGAGCTGCCAAGGAAATCCAGTTATATTCTTATGTGTCCGACAATGTGAGCTATAACTTGCATGAAGTCGGAGAAGAGAGAGCCCTCTGTGGTTGCGGTATTTTGTGCCTTCATCTTCAAACAACGTTGCCCAAGAACTGTATGTACTCCCTTTAATACGCTTGTTGATTACATTGCTTTTCTCCCTTAAGAATTGCAAGGAAATGACCAAAAAATACCTTGAAAACGCCACTGTTCTCGGCATTATCCGAATGCGGCAAGGCTGACTGCAATGACAACAGTTCACCGCCCACTTTAAGGTACAATGTCTTCCATGGCCGCAGAAATCCTCCGAACTATTGAAAACTACTCGTACAAGGAAAAAGACCACTTCCAGAGAGGTGCATGGGAACAGGCGCTCCAGAAGATTAGCAAGCAAATTGCAGAACAGAGTCCGATTCGCCTGATTCTGCCGGCATTCCCTCTGAAAAATCCGAACAGGGACAAAACGCTCGGTCCAGTTCCAGATCTGGGGGAGGAGCTTGCACTGGCCCGTCTTGACCGCCTGTGCTCCGAAATCAGCCAGGTTTATCAGCACGGCGCCCGGCTCTCCGTAATTTCCGATGGAGTTGTTTACGGCGGTGAGGAGCTAAAGGAGGCGGCGAATTCCCCCAAGGGCTGACGTTTTGGCAGACTTAATGGGAGTGGATGACTCGGAGTCTTTCCAATACGGCCAGAGATTACGCAGTCTGGCCGCGGGAAAGGAGTTCCGGCATATCACATTCCTTCGCGTTTCCGACGTCCTCGGCCAGGATATGGGTGCCACAGCGTCAATGGATGCCTACACGGCTGCGGTTCCACGCGTTCGGAAACGCCTCGAGACATTCCTGGGCCCGCAATTCGACGTCGAGCACGAGCTTGACGCAAACGAAGATACAATGATAACTTACCGGGGCTTTGTTTCATTGCTTGCCACGGACATGCGGTGGGGGAGAAACTTCGACGCGACTCTTCTACAGGATGAGCAGAGGTATGATCAGGAAGTAAGGAGGGTTGCAAAATGCATGGTGAAGCGTCTCGTGGTAGGTGCTTGCACGTGTAGCAGGGAACTACTTTGAGTAACTCAATAACACTATTCGCAGGCGTATGAGAACCTATTGCGTGAGAAGTTCTCGGACAGCATCCGCCTATCTATTCACCAGTCGAAAGGCAAGGAAAAGATTTACATTCCTCTCCTTCCGGGAACAGCCCACCCCGGCTCAAACCCCTGGAATTGTTGCGTTTCGGTCATGGCGAACGGTGACATTCGCAGCGGACATGCTCAAGACTTCTCTAGAGTATACGATCTGGTTGAACACGATAGACAGCCATATTTCTTCCGAGAGAGAAGCGCGTTTTAGGTTTCAAAAGACAGGAGGGTAGTAATATATAGATTACAGTGTATCTCTTACCACGCTTTTAGTTCTGTGATTATCTGCTACAGTTTGAGCGGAACCTTTCGGCAGTCTCGCAAAGATCACAGGGGATAGCTATGGCAACGCGGACCAGTCAGACAACCGAAATAGGTTAGCATCCACTGCGACCTTTTCCGAATACAATAGGTGTTTGCCCTTTGGCCACGGTCTAACCAATGCGCCCCGTCGGCACGGCACGCTCGGTTCGCTATGCCCCAGCCAGACCGGATTTTTGCGAAGAGCGAAAATTTGCGATAATGGCGGATTGAGCCTCAACCCCCGGACCTTCGGCTGCCGGTGAGCGGAAATATTGGCCTTGCTCCACCGAGGCGTAATACGCCGAATGCCGTCACGCTGACCCGAGTCATTTCGCGACGTGCTGAACAAGCATGGAGATGACCAAGGGTCCATGCACTGGTTTCCGCCCTATCCTTATAACCCCCTACAGCAAACTGATTAATTGCGTACGAGTTCGTGGCGACGAGCTTCGTTCACGGATCGGCAGCACCTCACCCACACCATGGCTTTCCCTGCGGATGCCGAGCACATTTACCTTCCCTCTCTCATTGATGAGATCGCTGCAGCGTCACCCTCCCGATCGTGGATGATCGTGCCGGAGACATCTGATGTGAAAGCAAAATGGCAGACTATCAGCTTTGCTGAATTGGCAAGGGCAGTCGATGGTGCATCACGATGGGTCGAGAAAACCATCGGCATCCCGAAAAAGCAACGTGAGACAGTTGCGTACATGGGGTGAGCGAGCGTATCATCTTTCAGTCTTCCCTCACTGACCGATCGCGCAGCCTCCACGACATTCGCTATGGAGTCATAATGTTCGCTCTCATGAAAACAAACCACCGGGTGGGTGTATTTCACCGGGAGTCTTTGGACCGCGCTAACTGCCTTGCACGTAGGCACTGATTCTTTCACGGCGGAATTCAGACTCAGCTCAAATCCACCTTATGCAGAAAACAGAGTGCACCCGCTATTTCTACACCGAGGGCATTGAATCGAACTTGCACGTGTTCAGAGCGCGGCCCGAAGAGTTTTGTGGCTTTCAAGTGCCCACCTTTCAGGAGATGGTCGCCCTCGGAGAACAAGGCCCATTTCCCTGTCAAGGCGGAGCAAGCCTGGAAGAGAAAGTCCTCGTGATGCACTCTTCGGGAAGCACGGGAGTGCCAAAGCCGATCTATGTAGACAATGTTTGGGTTACAAATCTGCTCCACCAAAAGCATCTGGTGCCGCCGCCTGGACGCCGCAACAGGTCTGAGGGATGGCTCGGCCCGAGTACAGATGGAAAGGCTCTGATCACCTCTGCACCAATGTACCACGGCATGGCTTTTCTGCTGTACCTGCGCAGCATCTTTACCGGCCCGTTAGTTATGCTCCCAGCTGGAGTCCCGGTCAGTGCGCAAATTGTCATGGAGGCGATCGAGAAGAGGCTGGCCACCTGTGGAATGTTTCCTCCCTCGATCATTGCGGACTTGACCGCGACCGACCGCGGGCTCAAAGCACTCTCCACCCTAGACGAGGTCTTCTACGGTGGCGCTCCTCTCTCCAAATCAGCAGGTGATCTGGTTAACGGCGTGACCCGTTTGAGCTCTATTATTGGGTCCGTTGAAACCTGTTGTCTGCCCGCTCTTACGCCTCAGGACCCGGCTGATTGGGAATACTTCGAGTTTCATCCGTACACCGGTGTAGTTATGGAAGATGTTGGAGACGGCCTGGCCGAAATGACTATCAAGCCTCTGAAAGACCTCCGGCAACAGCCCGTGTTCTACACCTGTCCGGGCATTTCCGAGTGGAGGACCAACGACTTATTCGAGGAACATCCAGCAAAGAATGGCTTATGGCGTTTCAAATGTCGCCGCGACGACGTTCTTGTACTCAGCAACGGGCTTAAATTCGACCCTATCATGTTTGAAAAGACAGTTGAGGATCACCCTTTGGTTACAGGCGCTGTTGTCGTTGGCCAGGATCGATTCCAGCCGGGCCTGATCATCGAAGTTGACCGAGAGAAGACTACAGCCATCGACGAGCTCTCCCTTCGGGACCGAATCTGGCCCGCTGTACAGTTGGCAAATAAACCGAGCTCCGCTCACGCACGGATCGAGAAGAGCATGATATTCTTTGCAAGCAAAGGCAAGCCGTTTGCACGCACCGCAAAACACTCGATTGCAAAACGTGCCACTCTGGACCTGTACGCCCCGGAGATTGAAGCTCTTTACTCTTCGGATCGGACTGACCACGAGCTGAGCGCGCAGCTCGGGAAGCTCGACGCGAAAGCCACCCTCACAGAGCTACGTGACTACTTACGCCAGGCGCTGAGGCTCTTGCTTGGCAGTCTTCCGGAAGCCCACTCAGACGATGATGACATTTTCAAGCTAAAGATGGACTCTCAGAATGTCCTGGAACTTTCAAAGTTGCTCCGGCAGAGCCTCAAATGCGAAGGTGGCCACGTCGCTGTACGTGTTACTGATATCTACGCCAACCCCACTGTCAACAAGCTTGCGTCGTCGATTCATCAAAAGTTGTCCAGCAGCCAACAGGATGTGGGATCACCCGACCTTTTACAAGAGCGTCTCATAGACCATCTTGTTGCGAAGTACACGGCCGATCTCAGGAGAAGCAATATGCCCGTTCCAGCATTTTCAGACCAAAGTACAGTTGTACTTACCGGCTCGACCGGATCGTTGGGGAGCTACATTCTCGAGAAACTCATCGAGTCTGGACAGGTTAGGAGGATTTACTGCCTTAACCGGTTAGAAGATGCCGGCATCCGACAGAAGCAAAGTTTCAGCGAGCGCGGTATCCATGCCGAACTCGACAAAGTCTCCTTTCTACATGCCAACTTCAGCCTCGCACGCTTCGGCCTTTCTCAAGAGGCCTACGACGAACTGGCTGCCTCAGCCACCATCTTCATCCACAACGCGTGGGCCGTAAACTTCAACCATTCTCTGGAGTCTTTTGAGCCAACCTTCGTCGCCGGAACGCGCCACATCGTTAACTTCAGCCTTGCGTCGAAGCACAGTTGCCACATCTCATTCATCTCATCCATCGCGTCCGTGGCAGGCTGCAGTGGCACCGTTCCCGAACGCCTCATCGAGACAGCGAGCGCAGCCGCCGACCAGGGGTATGGCGCATCCAAGCACGTTGCCGAGCGCATCCTTGGGGCTGCATCGGCCGCGGGGGTGCCCGTGTCGATATTCCGCTGCGGCCAGCTTGCTGGTCCTGCGCATCACGACGGCTGCTGGAACCGGCAAGAGTGGCTACCGTCGTTGGTGTCCACGTCGGCAAGCATGGGAGCCGTACCTTCGAGCCTTGGGGGTATGGATGCAATTGACTGGCTGCCAGTCGATGTGGCTGCTCAGTCTATTGTCGAGTGCACCTTCAGCGCTGTAGAGCAACCCGGACCGCAGCTTCTGGATGTATTTCACATCATCAACCCACAGACCGGCTCATGGACGGCCTTGGTTCCCGTCATCCAGGATTTCTTTCTCCAGGAGCAGAGCAAGGTGGTGGAAGCGGTGGCGTTTGATACCTGGGTCGCTGCGCTGAAAAGCGTACCGCTCACCGTGGAGGAGGTCGAGGTGAAGCCCGGCTTGAAGCTGATCGACTTTTACGAGTCCATGACTGGCCTGTTCCCGGTCGTGGATACGGCGAGGGCGGTGCAGTGCAGTAAGACCCTTGCAGGATCACGACCGGTAGACGAGGCCTTATTTCAGAGGTGGCTAAGGCAATGGAGTTAGTAAAGAAAGTAAAGGAATTATGTATTATCTACTAATAGATTCATATTAGATATTAATTTATAACTTATTTCTGTAGGCCTAGAATGTAATAGTGACCTTTTATCATAAGAAATTTAGCCAGTTGTTACGACGCTCCGACCGTGTTGGGTTTCTGTCGGTGCTGCAAAGCCACTGGGCCAACCTCTCGCCACGGGCCGACGACAACCAGTGGACAAAAGGTACAGCAATAACCAGCCTGGTGACTGGTTTGCGCCAACAACTCTATGTGCAGAGGCGTGTTCGTAACACTAGTATCTAAATAAAAACTAAAAAGTAACCTAAACTTTTATCTTACCATAGTACCACTATATACTACAAGTATACTATATTCTATAACATAATTATTTTTCAAAATGATACATCTTTTTTAGTAGGCTTTAGAGTTATTTAATAAATCAATGATGTGAAGGCTTAGCCTTAGGCTGTACACTAAAGGGTTTATTGCACTACGTATAAGAAGCTAGAACCTAAGGAAAGAAGAAGAAAGGAAGGAAGAAAGAAAGAAAGAAAGGCAGAGTCCGCTTAAATACACGAATAGCGTAAGGTTACGTGACGCTTATGCCTGTGTAGGCATAAGTCTCCTCCGCAACGGTCGTTCCGGCCGAGGACACCTCCGAGGCCTTCTTCACCGCTGAGCGTCCAGACCACAACAAATAGATTATAAAAATTTATCCTGTCAAATAAAAAAAAATAGAGTAAAAATTTAAATGAAAATAGTAATAACTAAAGTGTTATATAACTAATAAATATATACTAGTATAAAGCGTCTATTACTTCTAATAAATGTTAGTGTCAGCCAAACACAGTGCTTTCCTAGTGAGGAGGCCTCTTTGAGTTGATCGAGCTGTGGAGGCCGGCGTTGGGCCGTCAAGTGCCGTCCACCCCACTTTGCGTGCTTGCTTCAGACGAGCAGCAAATACTCGCACTCACGAATAGAAGCAGTCTGCACGCCCTGCTTAGAACCCTCTCTGCCGGTTATAACAGAAGTACCGAGGCGATCGCGGCTCCTAATGCAACAGTCCCGCGCCCCGGTCCTCTACACTCGCGCTAAGCCTAATGCGGTCGGGCCCCGCGCCCCGGCCGCCCCGAAGCCTAGAATCTGAGAAGTCCTCGGAAGAAGCTACATCCACGCCGCTTCCCGCCCAGTCTCCCGAGCCCTCTTGAACTCCGGCTGCATACTCGCTGCTTTATGCAATTCACGCGGCTTTCACCTCCCGTAATCCCGGCTTGCGGCTGCCGACTCTACACATGTACCCGGGTTGACCACGCCAACGCAGCTCTCCTCTGTGGGCCAACGAAGTACTGGAATAGTCCCAGTCGAGCATTCACTTCGGCGTCGTCAGATAATATGCCCATCCGTGGCAGCATGCCTTCGACGACGCCCACCTTGTTCCTCCCTCCTCCCTTCACCCAAACGGGAAGAAACAACATGCCCACTCTGGGCGGCGTGCAATGCAGCACCTTGCACACTTGCGGAGCGAGATCCACACTTGTTAAGCCACGCATATACCGCTTACTAAGCAGAGGAAATGATACAGCAATCGGCACACCACTTGATATAGTAGAATGTATATATTACAAAAGCGAAGTAGATCACATATCCTTCAGGCGAGGCGTAGCCGATTGTGCACCTTCTAGGTAATACTGAATGCACACCGTCCGGGCGAGGCGTAGTAGAATATATACCCTTCGCGCGAGGCGTCGCAGACTGCGTACTCTCCACCCCGCCAGTACAGCAGACGTCTACCTCGTGGTATACAAGCTCTTTGGACGGCTCGTCCAATACTACATAAGGCTCGGGCCGTTGCATAAAACTAATACGCGGCTTAGTAAATGTAGATTTCGCCACACAAGTGTGCAAACTACTACATCGCACGCCGGGAGTGTGCATGTTGTCTTGTCCCGTAACCCAAAAGGGCCGAGCCGGCTCTGCAAATCCCGCGCTTGCGAAGGCCACCCACCGTCCGATCCGCCAACGCCCTCCGTCGCCCGAGAGAAAACGTCAACAGCAGGCCGATCAGTCTCCAGGACTCCGCTGCGCCGCCTGGCAGGGCTGCCAAGAGATCCAGCTTGGCTGCGCCAAAGGCAGATCGGCAGAACGCCTTGGCCACCGCTGCCGGGCACGCAGCACAGCTGCCGGCCATCACTATGTAATCACTGTCCCGAGACGAGCATTTAACCACCAAGGCCTTGCACAGACAGGCCAGAGCAGAAGGACGGGGGATCGGTTCGTTGATCGTAGGAACCTCAGTGGCATCACTATGGTGTACAGTAACCCCGGGCCTGCACGGTGCCTTCGTCAACACGGTAATCACTAACCCTCTAGTATCTGCAACTGCCTAATCAGCTTTAAGGCGCGCAGGCTTGTCTACAATACCGCCGAAGATTCGCTTCCTAGCGGTTCAATCGGCCAAGAAGTTGACCGGATATCTACTGCAGTGGGGCGGTGTGGAGCCCATCTCAGCTTACCTCTGTCATACCACCGCTGTTGCCGATACAATTGGCAATGAAACCGGAACGTTAAGGCAGCTAGGGCAGTGCTCGAAAAGGATGCGAAGGCCAGCCCCGTTTTTGTATATATGACTCCTAAGTAGCTCCCCAAGTTACGCACTCCACGACGCTGAAGACCAAGTCCTGAGCTCTCTAACATCTTCCAAAATTCTAAATTTCGCCTCCGTAGTAAGAAAACATCTTTTGTGAATTCGACTAAGCGTACCGTTAAGCATCTTTAATTCTAGGCCCATAGGACATCTGAACCCTCTCCGACCCTCCCAACACCACCATGCACAACGTCGATGTCCCGCCGGGCTCCAATGTGCTCGTCACTGGAGCCAACGGGTTTATAGCCTCCAATATCGTCGAGGAGCTGCTTTCCCTCGGCTACAACGTCGTCGGCACCGTGCGCTCAGTTACGCGCTGCGCCTGGATGACCTCCTTCTTCGAAGCCCGCTCCGCTCCGCACCGCGGCACCTTCACGCTCTTCGAGCTCCCCGACCTGGCCGACGAGCAAGCCTTCTCCGCCGCCTTCGCCGCCCACCACATCGCTGCCGTCTACCTGACCACCTCCAACCTGAACTTCTCGCAGACCGAGCCGGAGCCCTTCATCAGCCGCGCCGTGGAGACCATCACCGCGCCCATGCGCGCCGCGCTGAAGCATCCGCACGTCAAGCGCTTCGTCATGACCGGCAGCGCCTTCGCCGTCTACACACCGCGCGGCAACGATCCGCGCACGCTGACGGCCGAGACGTACAACGGCGAGGCCGTCGCGGCCGCGCACGCGGCCAGCTGGTCCACCGCCACGCAGCGCGGCGCCGCCATCTTCATGGCCGCCTTCGTCGCCAAGGACCGCGCGGTGTGGCAGTTCCTGGCGAAGGAGAAGCCCGCCTTCGGCGCGGCCGTGCTGCTGACGCCCGTCGTGACCGGCCGCGTGCTCGCCCCGGAGCACCAGGGCCAGCCGACGTCCATTGGCGCCCTGGTCGGCGTGTGGGAGGGCGGCGACAAGGCGAGCCTGGCCCGCTCGTTCCTCAAGCCCTTCTACTTCGTCGACGTCGAGGACTGCGCCAAGCTGCACGTCGCCGCCGGCACGCGAGCCGACGTCGTCAACGAGCGGCTCTTCGCGTTTGCCGAGCCGTGCACGTGGAATAGAGTGCTGAGGCTTATGAAAGAGAAGTGGCCGCAGAGGAGGTTTGATGACGAGGATGAAAGCGAAGGAGAGTGCCTGGCGAAGGCCCCTAGTGAAAGGGGTGCTGGTTTGTTAAGAGAGATGAATGGAACGGGCTGGACGAGTCTGGAGGAAAGCGTTACGACGACACTCAAGTCGGCAAACTTAGTTTAGGGCTTTTAGAAACTAGTGGAACGAAAAAAGCGTGACGTCATGCTAGGAATCTAAGCTGGCAGGCATTACTTGGATTCAACAGCAATTGAAATACTTCTGGAAACTACAATCACGCTCATGATAACATGGTTCTAATCTGAGCACTATACCGTTACGGTCTGGCCTCTATGAATTGAGATTCCTCAGGGTGCAGAACATAGATGGTAGAGGGCGGTCTACGTAACAATTAGAGAAATGCACAATCGGAAGACGTAACGAGATTAAATGGCCCGTCACAAAATCATCAGTAGCGGCTGAAAATACAAGGCTCTTACTTCTCGGTACACGGATTCCTATATCTAATCACCTACATACCGCATTAGAAGGCCCTTGCATTTTATTAGGCGCGCGAACTTATAGTAGGCCTTCGGTATATCCTAGATATTGAGAAGATATACCAGTCTGTGACAGTATGGGTGGTAGGCGAGAATAAAGGGTTTTGCGAGCGAAATAGTTAGTGTCACTAGAGTAATTGACGAGAGCCGTTGTGAAGTTTATGAAGAAAGGCGGGCCGGAAGGCGTCGTGAGATATTTTAGAAGAGGGCTAGCAAAAGCGAGTTGAGATAGTCAAGGGCGAGGATGAGAAGGTTAAAAGGTACATCTAGGGCTAGAAGAACTAATAGAAAGGAAATTTATAGGGGTCGTGAAATAAGAATGGTGTTGGTAATACGAGCTCACGAGCACACTGCATTTGGCTTTGTGTTACGGTCAGATGCTACACTTAAGACAATTAAGCCGAATCCGTGACGGTGGAACAATTGAACTCAAGTTCAACCAATTCTTCCATCCCTGGCTGTTTCTAGTCGTCGTGGAAAATTTACTGTCCCCGTAGAGCATGTGCCTTTCCAAATCGTGCTTTGGCATAGTCGATACAAACAGCGCTATGCCCATAGTGCATTATCTGAGAGCACTTGAGACAGAGGAGGTCAACTCAAACGATCAGGCTGAAGAGGCGAGGGTAATGAGAAAACCCGATATGTGGCTTCGGGTACAGTCCAATGAGGGTTCACAGCAGGGGGGTTGCTTGATGCATGTCAGCAGGCGCGTCGCTTCGGCGTGGCTGAGCTGGCAGCTCCACTTCTACAGCCTCGCTCCGTCCACGATCAGGTTCAATCCACCTCATCCCAAGGCAACGGGCTGAACACACGGCAAGAATGGAGGCCCTAGCCGCGCTCTCAGTTGCGTGCAACATAATACAGCTTGTGGAATTCAGCACCAAGGTCGTCATCGGCGCCGAGGATCTCTACAGATCAGGAGTATCCGAAGACAACAAAGCCTTAACAGACGTACGCACGTTCCCGTGCCGGGCAAAATCTTTCCAGCAGGCATACCACTGTAACTAAACTGCAACAGGTCACCCAAACGCTCCAGAGATACGTAAAAGACGCCACCAACACATCTGCCCCCAGCGATGCCGAGTTGCGGATCATTGCTGAGCAGGCTGCCGGCGTTGGCCAGAAGCTGGTCGCGCTTTTGGACAGCCTGAATATTCCTCAGGGCGCAGAGCACAGGCGATGGAAGGCGGTCTGCGTGACAATCAGAGGGATGCACAAGTCGGAAGAGGTGAAGAGATTGGACGGCCAGCTGCAGAGGCTACAGCGGCTCGTCAATACGAGGCTCTTGACTCTCCTCAGGTGCGAAAATTCTCGTGTTTGATTACCCGCGCATTGCTTTCGACCCCTTTAGCATGCCACTGGACGTGTGGACTTGAAGCAAGGCCCCAGTGTGTGGGCGTTTTATGCTGCTATTCGGGCCCAGACATCCAGAAGTTTTCCTGACGTCTAAGAACACATGCAAGCTTCAATATCTCATCACAGCGGATGGGTTGTGAGGGTTCACCAGGTTCGCGCGTCAGCAGAATCTGTCCGGATACGGCGTGATTTGAATGCTTGCTGACTTGAAACGTGACCAGAGAATCGGCTGCCACCATCACAGATCAAATCTTGTCCCTAAAGAAGACGAACGAAGAACTCGGAGAGGAGATGAGAGCCAACTTCCAGATGGTGCTACGGAAGCTCGAGGAGGCGGAGCAATATCGCCGCACTTCAAACGGAGAGCCTGCCGTCGAGCCAGACAATGACTTGGTCATTGTCGATGGCGGCCAGTCTCCAGGGGTTTTCGGCACTCTGAAAAGAGTTCTGTTCGGATCCGGGAGCAACACCACCTCACTGCCCAACCCATCCAGCCGGGGAGAAACACATGAAAGCCAGCTACAAGCTTCGGGCATCTCAACTACCCAGCATCTAGAGGCAATGCGTTTCTGGCCTGATCTACAGAAACTGCTGTCTTCCATTAGTAGTGCAGCCAGTGTGGTAACAAAAGAGCAGAAGATCCTCCAGAGCCTGTACGATCCTGCCCTCGTGAACAGATACTTCAACGTCGATGAGCAATATAAGGATACCTTCCGCTGGATCTTCGATAACCTTGAGCATGGCTTCCCTGAATGGCTTGAAACCGGTAACGGTGTGTACTAGATCACCGGGAAGGCTGGCTCTGGCAAGTCGACGCTCATGAAGTTCATCATGGACGACTCTCGTACGGAAAACATGTTCAGGAAATGGGCGGCCGGCGCGGAAATCTTGATCGTCAACCACTTCTTTTGGGCAGCAGGTGCGGAGCTGCAAAAATCCTATGATGGGCTTCTCCGTTCGCTGTTGTTCCAGACCCTACGGAGACGCCCGTCTCTGGTCCCAAAACTCTGCGCTCGGAGGATCGAGGGTGACGAGTTCACACTTCAAGAGCCTTGGTCTGTCCGGGAACTGACTAGCACGTTCCGCAGGTTGACAGAAGAAGGGAGCCTTGACATCTCAGTCTGCATATTTGTTGACGGACTTGACGAATACAACGGCAGTCCTACCGATGTCATCAAGATCTTGAATGACCTTGCCTCAAAGCCCGGCTTTAAGTTGTGTGTCTCGAGTCGACCTTGGCCAGTCTTCCAGAAAGAACTTGGACAACTCATTACAAAACTTCGCATGGAGGACCTGACAAAAAATGACATTGAAGAATACGTCGAGGGAAAACTCTATGACGACCGGCACTTTAAGGACGCTTGTCGCACGAAAGAGGATACCTCGAATGTAGTCGCTCATATTACTCGGCATGCAGAGGGCATATTCATCTGGGTGAGATATGTGGTCATCCTACTGCTTCGGGAAACCGCGAATGACCCAACCCCCTCCGATCTGATTAGACGCATTGAAAGCTATCCACGTGGCCTCGATGCTTTATACGAGAGGATGCTCAACATGATCGAAGATTCTTACCCTCAAGAGGCTTGTGAAATATTTCAGGTACTCTCAGCCAATTCGTACAGCACGAGAGCGATAGTGCCGGTTTTCATGGAACTTGAAAGGAAAGACCCAAAATATGCATTAAGACCAAGAGAAGCCCTTCGAGCTGAAGTAAATGGCGCCGATATTGATGTAATCGAAGCCAGAGTAAAAGCGAGGTGTATGGATTTTGTGGTATTACGGCGCGAGCTGGCAGTCGGACTTAGGATAACAGAAACTCCAGATTCTACCATGGCGCCAGTCTCATCGCAATATCGTTTTGAGTTCGCTCATCGCTCAGCCCAAGAATTCCTGCAACAGAAGCATATGTGGTTACAGCAGCACACGCGACCAGGATTTGATGTCCACGTATCTCTCTGGAGATCTTACCTCGCTTGCCTTAAAGCATTGCCTGATGATGTTCGCGACGGAGGATACAGCACAACCCAACAACTTTTCGTTTCCTACCTTACATTCACGATATTACGTAGCGAACATAGTCTTGGAAGCGCACTCGAAGAAAGCAATGAGACGTTCTTGACCATGACAGCTCTCGTGAAGTCTTTTCAGGTAAGCGAAGTCAATTGTTATTTGGCACTAGGCAGCTTAGTACTGAAAAATCTGTGAAGCAGAGGGCTATTCCCCACACTACGGCCCCAGATACATGCGTCAAGCATCTCATCAAACGAGATGCAGACGATCTTGTGCTTGCTCGTTTTGCGAGTGTTGGACTCTGGCATTCATTCGAATATCATTTGAACCTCAGAGGGGGGTCTTGGCTCACAGCTGAGAGAGCACAGATCGTTTTGGGTTATGTGATATATCCGGGCATGCTCGAGCCCCCCTTCATCATCATTTATAGAGTCGCACCTGATCCAAGGATTGTTAAGACGCTACTGAATGCAGGGACCAATCCAAACAGGCCGATGGCGGATAGTACCGGAATCTCCTGCTGGGGCAGATTCCTATCATTATTCTTTGTCAATTGCAACCCGGACTATGAAGAGAAGACACCGGAAGACTTCAGGCCAGCCATTGAGGTCTTCCTCAACCATGGCGCAGACCCAAACGCCCAGGTTCGTATGGACAGGGGACCAGGTAGTTTTTGGACTCTCGACAAAGAGGACTGGCGCGAGAGATCAATGACTGTTGATGAAATTCTGGGAGCTCATTACTCGCCTAACGATCCGATCTTCCAACTGTTGAAGGAAAGGCGTAAGAAAAGATACAGGGTGAAATGTCTTCTCAAGGGCCACTGAGATCGAGGAAAATTTGCTGGATGGAGAAATGGGCTGCTGAAGTGGTGAAGGAGCATTCAATTTTGAAAGAAGAGGGTGTTTTTTATGTTTTGCACGCGCACGGATGTCTTACTTTCGGGATTACTAGTCGAAATTTTGATTCCCATTATGCATGCCGTCACTGAGGATATACAATTTAAAAAACGTGCTTATCGCTCGCCGGCGGAAGAAAGAGGGGCAAGGCAGAGTGGCTGCCTCGAGATTGGAGTAGTGGCATTTCATTTGTTTGTTCATGAAGCTGGCGCAAATCGACCAGGATATATGTAGCTAACGATTCCATTGCCGTCTTCTTCCTTGTTTCCGGGCAAAAAAGAAAAAAAATAATGACATCAAGCATTTGTATTATCCTATCTCAGATTATCGAGAAGCATTGTATCAAACTCAATACGACAGCTTCACCCACTTGCCCTCGCTCGGAATTCCATCCACAACCACAAACAACAGATACACGCCCGGCTGGGCCGTGCTCGGGCCCGGCGGCGCCCTGACGACCCTCTGGCCCGGCGCCTTGCCGGCCCACCTCTCCAGCTTGACCATGCGCTGCTGCATCGCGACGGCATGCGTGTGGAAGCCCGGGTTCACCAGCACGACCTCGACAGTCTCGCCCTCGGTGCTGCTCTTGATCGCGAACGTCTTGCCGTACACGATGGCGTCCGCGGCGCGCAGCAGGCGCGGGCGGTTCGGCGCATCCATGTACGGCGGGCTGAAGATCTCGACGCGGTACTCAGTCGGGAACTTGGAGGCCTTGCGCTGCTGCTGGTTGAGGAAGGCCGTGTGGCCGTTGTTGCCGAACTTGGGCCAGCCGCGCGGCACGCCGCCGTCGGCCGTGTAGAAGACCATGGGGTTGGAGCCGGCAACGATGACCTCGCCCGAGGGCAGCAGCGAGGCCACACTGTGGTACATGCGCGGAATGGTGGACGGCGGCATGCTGGTGAAGCGCGAGCCCTTGGCCGCCTTGGGATCGTAGATCAAGGGCGTGAGGACCGGATCGTCCGCTTGGAAGCCGCCGGCGGAGCCAGTGCGTGCGCCATTGATGAAGAGGACGGTGCCGTCGGGCAGATTGAGGCCGTCGGTCATGGTTTGCGGGCCATTGGGGAGGCGGTCGTCGACCTCCCAGACGGGGTTGGCGTCATGCGGGCGGATAGTGTAGCAGTCGTCGAGGGCTTGCGGGTCGGGAATGTCGCCGCTAGAGCCGCCGCACATGAGGACGGTGGGCTCGTAGTCGGGGGCTTCGAGGGGGAGGAGGACGGAGGTTGCCGAGGAGGGGAAGTTACGCGGCTCGAGGGGCGTGTTCGGGAGCGTCTTGACGAGCCTGTCGGCTTGGTAGTCCCAGACGACGACTTGGTTGCCGGCAATAGTGAAGACCTCACTCGCAGCGCGGGGGTTGGGGAGGAGGTGGACTGGAACGGAATGTCAGTTTTGACCTCGTGATATTGTTGCACCCTGGGAGCTTACGGATGGGGTACAGGTTGTAAGACTTGTTGGGCTGGTTGTTCTCCTCCTCGGTGAACTCCAGGATGGGGAGCGTGACGGGTGGCGGTGGAGCGGATCCATCAGCTTTGATGAGCTCGTACGTGGGGACGTTGATGCTCGCCTCGTTAAGAACCAGAAGGCCAACATTGGAGCCACCAACAACGAGAACATCACCGCTGGGAAGTGTCTCGGCGGTAGGATACCAGCGCTTGGCTTGCAGGTGAGAGCCGCCCTCAGTGAAATCCATCTCACAAGCACCATTGGCACAGGGGCCGGGGGGGTATGTGCGAATAGCGTCGAAGCCGTCGCCAACACCAGCTTTGGCATCGGGCTCGGCACCGGCGAAATTGACCATAGTGCCATCGGGGAAGAAAGCGCCCGCCGAACAGAAGGTGTTGCTTTTAGGGTGCAGCTTGCGGAGGGCGTTGGTCTTCAAGTCGTATTCAGTAGCAAAGACCGCCATGTCTGTGCCATCGTAGTTGTAGGGGTCTGGTGAATGGGCGCCGGTCTTCAAGTCCACCCCAGGTCCACCGTAGTTGGCGTGATAGCTGCAAGCCGACTGTCAGCATGATGCTCGACACGTGCGACGTTTGATGTAGGCGCTGCCCAAACAATGGGTCCGTAGCTCGATATCGGGAATACTGACTTGTCAAGGAACACCGCCGTCTCCGTATAAGGAGGGATGAAGAGCATCTGCGCCGTGCATCCCGACGATCCTACTGTTCTGAAGCCAGCTGCTGCGGCATGGTGTACAATACCAGAAAGGGCAGCCTTGACGGAGGTCAGATAAACTACCAGAGCTGGGAAGGCATGTGTTTAGACTTACAGCGCGGAGCAGACGAGACTGCATATTGCCTACTGGAGCAAGAAGACGGGTTTCAATGAGAGGGGATTAGTCAATTAAGGTATTAAGGATATTAAAGTCGTCTATCGTATGCCCGAAGGAAAAGAGTGAGACCGGCGGGCAAGCAATGAAGAGCTCCTGTGCAGAGAAAGGGACGAGCGGTGTAAGCGGCTCTTTTATGAGGGACAGAGTGAAGACCACGGCATGCAAAAGTCGCGCTTACCATGCACAGGTTTGGGGAGGCTCCAGGATCCACCCCAGGGTTGTTAGAACAGGCTCGGCATATGGTCCTTCGCATTTCTAAAATCAGCACACGGGCTGCGCCGCAGGTAGTGGAAGGCAATCGGAAGCCTCAGCAGGCCCGGCCAGGGACTCGTCGTAAGAGCCAATCAACGCGAGCCCCTCTTGGCGCTTGGCGATAGCGGGTCACGGCGGGCCCGGGATTTATCGAAGCAAGTTGTTTGCTTTTCGGGGCCCTGCATTGCGCGTTCGGTGGCCTGGTGCTGCGGTCATGGACGTCCCGGCCGTCGGCAAACTCTCCCTGCTGCTTTCGGCCGCGAATTTGACCTTGAGTGCGGGGGTCGACCGACACGGACAGGGGAACAGAGTCCTGGATTGTGGTATCGCAACGCTGCTTTCCGGGAGGAGTGGCTCTTGCAGTGCGCAGGCGCACGGTAGGCGAAGTCTAACGGCAATGGTGGAGCACTGGATCCTTAATCAAGCGGAGCGGCCGAGCGCCGGGAGCACCATAGGCGCATCTTTCCGCCCAACTGGCTGCCGTGCCGCTGCAGCGACAGCTGAGAATACGGAGTACGGAATTGCAAAAGGGGCCGGTCGAGGGAAAGGCACAAGAATAATACAAGGCGACAGGCGAGGCTACTGCGAGCAGCCGCGCGCTAGCAGCATCCCTGACGTAGGCCGATCTGGGGTCCGACGACGCGGAACTGGCGTCACTTGCTGATCCCCAAAACACCGTACCTATATTGTCCTTCCTTCCATTGGGTGTCAGATTGCCGGGCGTGGTCGCAAGCTCTCAGATGCGAATCCGCGATCGTCATCGGGCCCTGCTGGAATTCTATTTTTGCGTGGCGTCGAGCAGCTCCCGCCGCATGGACCGGCCTTGTCGCCTATCTCCCGTCCAATTTCTCTTTCCGACTTTACCCCCGCTGCGCTGATCGAGCTTCATGCGACGGCGAACTCTCCACTGCGCTCGCCGTTCAGAACCGAGCACCATAGTTGACGGCAATGCCAGCCCGGCGCGGCAGGTGTTGTGGGTATTGCGTGGCATACTTGGTAGCAGAGTCTTTCCACTTCGCCGAACAAGCCAGCACACAGCAGGAATTCGCAGACATTTACTTCGGAGAATTGTCACCTTGGATGAGTATTTCGCCGCGCCAACAGCTCCGCGGAGTGCCACCTCTTGTGAAAGACTTTGGAGGGTGAGCACGAGTCGTATGATTGTAAAGCTGTTTCATCAGAATGGGAGCTGCCGAGGAAGCGCCAGCGAGGTGGCTTCGTAGGGCGGCCCTATAAATCCGTAGGTATAGCTGCGCCAGGCTCGCACTCTGCCTCGACCACATCGATTTTCCTTCCTTCGCAATGCAGAGGGTTCGGCAGGTACCGAGCACACAGAATGCCATGGGGGGTCGACTACCGTCCGAGAGATGATTGTCGTCTGGCCCAAACCACTTCAAGGAGACGGAGCGATGTCACATATCCGGAGTGTTTACCAGAAAGCTTGCATTATTTGTCCGAGAAGAGCGTCTTCGCAAATCTTTCTGATTTCGTGCGTCGAGCCTCACGTCCTCGGCGAGAACAGAGCGACATCCTCGACACGACGGATTTGCCGCCTTGGCACACCCGCCTTCGCCTTGCGCTCCAGCCGCAAGATTATCTTCGAGAAGATGTGCGATGCCGCACGGTTGACCGATGCTCAATCATGCACCTCACTGTTTGAATGGCGGGAGTAAACAGAGCACAAGGCGGGGCTCTTGACAGTTTTCCGTCACCTTCACCATCTGAACCTGCTTTGAGGTAATAAAAAAAAATGCATCTACATACGTGGCCTGAGAAACGCTGAACAGTTCTATTGTTGGCCGTGTAGCCCACCAAAGAAGGAAACACGCACCACATCATGCCGCATCCTCCGATCTTCATGATAATTGTATGGCAGCTCGGACAATGCTTCGCCTTGTTGGGTGTAGCAGTTTTTACCACCGCTCGTTCCACATGCCTCGAGCCGCTGAAGCGGGGATAGGTCTGACTCTTTTACCACGGGACACCACATGTCTGACTGTGGATGAAGTTGCAGAAGTTACACTTGGCGTGGGGAGAGCAGTGGCAGCTTCGGCCATTGATTCCTCCAGTACCGCAATGCGAATTGGACACCACATGAACGCAGGATCCGTTCCCAATCGATCCATGGTAAGCAGCACCTCGTATCTGGTAGTCACCTCACTCAAGCCGAGCTGGCGAACGGAATGAGTCTGAAGTTGTACGTGATGGCACGGGAAATCCAATGAGAAATCGAGAATTTCTGTTGGCGTGCGAAACGGGGTCCTGTTGAAGCTAGGATATGGCATAACCATTGGCAAGGTACGATGTCGCGTTATGGACTATATGGGCGAGTCAATGCAGGCCCACGGGGCCACAAGAAACAGCACTCGTCGTGGAGCCATGAGCACAGGGCGACGGCGGTGGTATTTGCGATGAGGATGCAGAATGGTGGTGGAGCAGGCAGGAGAGAGGCAGGATGCGGGCCGGACGGACGAAATCTGGAGCGGCGATTGATCGGAAGATTGCGGCTGCGATCTTGATGACAAAACGGCGCCGTGGGAAAAGTCCACGAGCGCGTCGTCGACGTCAATTGCCCAGCAGCCCCGACTCCATCCAAGCTACCGATCCTCATCCGCATTGCTACGCACGCTGAAGCACATCCACGCACCGACCATGTTCCGCCCGGCCTCGCGCGTCGTCGTGCGCGCCGCTTCCAGCTCGCCGCGTGCCGTCCACAGAGCTCCCGCCGTCCAGCGCAGGCTCATCAGCACCGCCCCCCCAACTCAGAAGTCGCGCAGCTGGAAGAGCTCGCTGGTGCGCTGGGGCATCGCTGGGGCTGCAATCTACTACTACAACACCAGCAATGTCTTCGCCGAGGAGCCTGCCTGTAAGCAAGCCCCGTCCCCGGAGCACCGCCACACCTCGGCGCACAGCTGGCTGACCCGCCATCCGCAGACGTAGCACCGCAACACGCATACATCGCCCCGGTCGAGACAGAAAACCTGCCCACCGTCGACCAAGTTGCCGCCGAGCGCAGGAAACGCGCCGAGGCCGAGAAAGCACGAAAGGCGGCGGCAGCACAGCAGCAGGCCTTGCCCCAGCAGCTGGAGGAGGAGGCCGACCAGCAGGGCGCCTTCAACCCGGAGACGGGCGAGATCAACTGGGACTGCCCGTGCCTGGGCGGCATGGCCCACGGCCCCTGCGGTGAGGAGTTCAAGGCGGCCTTCAGCTGCTTCGTCTACTCCAAGGAGGAGCCCAAGGGCATGGATTGCATTGACAAGTTCAAGTATGTGCCACGGTGGCTGCATTCTGGCATTGGCTGACACTGGTACAGGGGCATGCAGGACTGCTTCAGGCAGTACCCGGAGATCTATGGCGAGGAGCTGGAGGGCGATGAGGACGACGCCGCCCCGGCCGACGCCGTGGACGCTGCTGTTGCCCAGGACCTTGCTGAGGCGCCCGCGAAGCCGGTCGAGGAGGTGCACAAGCCGGCTAGCGAGAGCTGAGCAATTGAGCTTGGGACATGGGCAGGCTTTGGAAAATAAAGCAGACTTTGACTGCGTGCGGAGAAGGCTTGATTGGGGAACTGGCAGGAAAACACCACTCGGAGGAACAGCATGGCACAGGGGAGGTAATGCTGAGATGGAGGCGGAGGAATGTAACATACGGACTGGCTGCATTGTGGAGGAGCGGGCGCATGTAGAGCGGGCAAAACCGGGTGTGTACAATTGGATGGCGTTAGGCATCGCGACTCACCAGCAACAGAAAGCGGAAGAAGACGAAGAAGCAGAAGCAAAGAAAAATGCGCGCACGGACTGGGCGATGAGCTGCAGGCACCCACTGTGACGACGATGGAGAGTGAGTGTTTTTGCGCCGAGCGAGGGATGACGTCAGGGCGCGCGGGCTAGCCACTCGAGGCTTCGCAGCCATGTGAAACCGGGCAAGCTCGTCACTCGTCGCTCGCCCTCATAAATCCATCATCGTGTGACTTCTCGCCCTCTCCATCACGCGCTGTCCTCACACGTCCTTCTGCCATCGCTCTCCGCTGCGCTGCTCCTCCCACTCTACATCCGCATTCTTCCACCACACACACCACCCCACCCGCTCCACCACACCACAGCCACCATGTCGTACGCCGCTGTTGCTGCTAGTGGTCCCTCGCAGTCCGCCGAAGAAGTAGGTCGCCACTACTGCCGGTTACTCATGTGCACATAAAGCTAACCTCTCCTTAGGCGTAAGTCTTTTCCTTTTTCTCTTGCCATTCCGCGCCGTGGGACAAAAACACGTGCATACGCACAGTGCAGCGCACAGCGACGCCGTGGACTGCGAGGCAGCGTTGAGGCGGAGAAGAGGCATTGCGCCAAGTTTCTGCGTGTTCGGGAACGGCAATTCACGATGTTTGGGCGGGTAGCGACTCGTAGGGCTGAAGGCGAAGCCCAAGTGCACAGTCGTGCGGATCATCCAACTTTCAGTCGCGACGCCGTTTCACACCCACATCCCCAGCATGCCTCTCTCTCCGTCTCCTGCTCCTCATGGCCGCCACCCTGTCGCCCCAGGTCGCGTGGGACCTGTTTCCCTCGTCGTTGCGGCGCGTGTCCATCACCGAAGAACTGCTGGCAGAACTGGTCAAACCACCCACTCTAACTCCTGAACCCAGGCGCGCCCCGCCCGTTCCCGAGGTTGCCCACACCGACGAGTCCACCCATTCGCTGATCGATGTCGATTCCCCGCACGTCTCGTCCGTTCCCTCCGACTTCGAGTCGCAGTCGATAAAGACCGAGACCCAGGCCGACCGCGTGGAGCGCGAAATCGACGCTCTGGAGCGCAAGGCTCAGGAGAAGTTCCGCCAGGATAACCAGAGGGCAAAGGCCAAGGGCCGCAAGGCTGGCGCCGCCATCCGTGAGAACGCCGGCAATCCCGTCGTCATCGGCAACGCCATCACCGTCGGTGCTCTCGGCGCAGTTCTGGGCTTCGGTGCCTATAAGAAGTACAACGCCGGCCAGCTCAACTGGAAGCTCGCTGGCGCTTGGGCCGGTGTTGTGGGTCTATTCGGCGTTGCCGATTACTACGTTTCCAAGTAAGTGTTGCTCTGACCGCCTTCGCTGGGGCCAGTCATGTCCTGACACACTCTCCCCCCCAGATATCTTCTCGAGAAGTACCCCACCAAGAAATAGACGATTCCCGATGATACCTACGCGGCGGCGTTCTGCGTTCCTCTTTCAGTTTCTGGATTCTCCTTCCTCAACTCTGCCGGTTTTTTGATGGTTTCGAGCTCGGTGATTCTGGGATGTATCACTTGACGTTTAATACCACACTCTTACCAATACCAAATCTACTTCTCATCTGACTGCCTCTCATCCCATCTCGTTCCGTGACCATCGCGTTTTTGTCTTCCATATCATCGTCCGACCTACCCTCCGTCTGTGCGCTGCCGTTCCCTTCCCCCCTCCGCACCCGTCCCCACGCCCCTCTGGCGATCATCACCCGCGTGCTCCACCTCCACGCCATGCCACCCCCGCAAAACCTCCAGCGTCTCCTCCCCTACCCTCCTCCTCTCCTCCTCCGCTTCCCACAGCCCATCGCAGAACTCGCCCTCGAACCCCTTCGCCCTCCACCCCTCTCCCGCACGCCCTCCTTCCCCCAACACTGCCCCCACCACCGCCATCATCGCCGCGCAGCTCGCGAACCCGACCTCGACCTCGCACCGCGCCCACGCCGTCGGCACCACCCCGTCGTCTTCGTTCCGCGCCCCGTGGTACTCTCGCCACGCGCTCATGCTGTGCATCCGGTAGTAGCCGCGGACATCGGCGGGCCCTCTCTTCTCTTGCCGCGTGACGCCATAGGACTCGAGGATGCGCGTGATGCGCGCAAGGGTCGCTTGCAGCGCGGCTTTGGCGGTCGCCGGCGTCCAGGGAGGAGGGATGGCGGCGTCGGCGTCGTCGTCGTCGTCGTCGGTGGGCAGGGCCGTGCGGTGCGTTGACAGGGTGAGGGTGATGGCGGGATGGGCGCCGGCGGAGGCGGAACTGGGCTTGAGGAGCGTGATGGCGAGGTGGGTTGGCGAGGGGGGGTGTGCGGCGAGGGTGCGCGGCGAGGGCGTGCGGAAGGGGGAGATGGTGGGTGGGGAGGAGGAGGAGGAGGAGGAGGAAGAGGAGGAGAGCATTTGCGTTGGTGGGCTGGGCGTGCGGTAAAATGGCCGTGGCGGCGGTTGTGCTGGGTATGGCGGGGGACCGGGTGGTGGGAAGGGTGTTCCTTGTCCTTCTTCTCCTTCATCGTCGTCGTCGTCACCGTCGTTGGCGGCTGGGGAAGTCATCTGTGGGGATTGTTGTCGTCCGGGTGTTGCTGTGGTGGAGCGCGAGCGCCACGGTGGTGGTAGTGATGACGATGACGATGGTGATGATGATGATGGTAGCGGTGGCGAACTTGCATGCGTTCGACCAGCTCGTCCACGTGGCGGCGTCGGCGTAGTTGTGTTGCTCCGGATTCCCTCTTTTCCGAGGGAGACGGAGCGGGCGCGCCGCGGCGGCGAGCGCGAACCCGCTCTCTGATGCCCTTGGTGCCGCTGCGGTGTTGGTGTCCCGGTGTTCTGTCGTCCTATGGAGGGCGAGCGGTGTTCGCTAGGGTGTGCGGAGGAGAGTGGGCTGGACGTTTGGGAAGGTTGGTCGGGGAGGGTGATGTCCTCGTTGTCACCATCCCCATCGTTGCAGTTGTACAGATGGCGTTTCTGTTCTTGTGTGTGCTGGCTGGGCGTGAGCAGGCCCTCTGGTGGCGGGGAGAGCGTGGTGTCGCTGGTTTGGGAGACGCGGAAGGGCAGCGCGGCGGCGCTGTTGGAGTTTTGCGAGCCATCGTCATCGTCATTTTTGTTCCTCGGCATGGTGGAGGATGGCAAGTCCGCGATTGAACGGGAGAGGCCGGTAGGTGGTTTAGATGCTTAAGGAAGGCTATATGAGTGTCTTGGGGGGTTGTGGGATTGAGAGGTGATTAAGTGCATTTCCAGTTGATATTGGGGTGCCTACTGCTTCATTCAGTCACTATGACTTTGTTATGAAGTTGGAACTAATTGGAATCTTGTTAGATCTTTTTGTCTTTTGTTACATTTGGATCATAGTGGACTATTATTTGCTCGAGTGTCTGGACAAAGGCGGCATTGCACGCATACTAGGACGTTCGAGCAGAAACCGTTCAAACAGACATACACCGAACGCCCGCATTGGTTCTCTCTCACTAGTTTTGGTCAAACTCGAAGCCGTGAGAGTTGCAGTCAAAGATCTTCCCGAAAATGCTAGAGACGACGACGTCAGAGGTGATAGCCGGTATACCCCTGCTCCACTCCCACTCTTCAGGCACGCCCGCGCGTTTCTCCTCACGACTCAACCCGCGCTGTCAATCCCTTCCAGATCGGACGACCCCGCAAGATAGGGCACGTATCTCGCACCTAATATCAGACCCGAGCCCGAGCGTTACATCGCTTGCGCCCTCCCCAAGCGGGCCTCTCCGCCCCGTTCCTGGCAATTCGCGTCCGGCTCCCGGACGTTTAATTTGCATGCCATGCCCGCGATAGCAGCTTCGGCCGTGCGACCCCTAAATGATGCCGTCGCACAGCAGCGTCGCCTCCGCGCTATCGGAGCTCACATCGTCTACACTCAACTTGGCTTTGGCTTCGAAGTGACATTGTAGCGTTAGTCCGGTGGAGTCGGAGTGCCACTGAGAGCTTCGAGTGCAACGGTTTCTTTCGTTGCTTGGACCCTTCTAAAAGGCTCATTACGTCCTGCTGGACACCTGATCGTGGAGGCCAGCAACTGGGCTTGTTCGTGTGATTTCCTTCCACCATGTGGTCCACCGAAGCAGCCATCGTCCTCTCATTGGTCGCAAGCAGTAAGTTCCAGGCAATCCTGCAACAGCCCGTTGACGTGCATAGTGCTGATCCCCGTTAAGGCTCTGCGCGGCTCTTAACCGTCCCGACCATCCCGTTCGAGGCCGCCAACGGCTCCCTGTCACTCAGCAGCCTTCACTCCATTATCGTCGATTCCCGGTATCTGGATGCTGTCAACGAGGACGGAGAGACCCTCATTCCCCCCACTCTCCAGGAGTTTGCGCAGACATTTTCCGGAGACTTCAGCGAGACACTCGGCTTGAATCTCAGCCTGTCCACGGGTACCGTCCCTGGCAATGGGGCCATCTTCCTCACCCTGGACAATTCCACGGACTTCCTCGACGCCGCCGGACGCGCTACATCTGAGGGCTACCATCTTTCCATCACCACTGATGGCATAACCATCTCGGGAGCGAGCCCCCTCGGAGCCTGGTGGGGAACTCGCACTCTCCTCCAAGCCGCCGTCCTCAACAATGCCACCATCCCCACTGGCTCCGCCGTCGATGCTCCCGGCTGGGCTACGCGCGGCGTCATGCTCGACGCGGGGCGCCACTACTACCCGCCGGACTTCCTGATCGAGCTATGCTCGTACCTGAGCTTCTTCAAGCAAAACACCTTCCACCTGCACCTCAGCGACAACATGGGCAGCGTGTACCTCGACAACCGCGACTTCATGCTCAACCTGTACGCCGCCTTCCGGCTCGACTCGGACGACGCGGCCGTCGCCGGGCTCAACCGCCGCCAGAACGAGTCCTACACGCGCGCCGTCTTCGACACCATCCAGACGCGCTGCGCCGCCCGCGGCGTGACCGTCATCCCGGAAATCGAGACGCCCGGGCACGCGCTCGTGCTCACGCAGTGGAAGCCCGAGCTCGCGCTCAGCTCCGACTACAGCATGCTCAACATCAGCCACCCGGAGACGCTGCCGACGGTGCAGGCCGTCTGGCGCACCTTCCTGCCGTGGTTCCACAGCAAGACGGTGCACATCGGCGCGGACGAGTACGACAGCGCGCTCGCGAGCGACTACAACGACTTCGTCAACGCCATGAACGCGTTCATCACCGCCGAGAGCAACAAGTCGATGCGCATCTGGGGCACCTTCCCGCCGTCGGCCGCGTACGACAACAACATCGGCACCGACGTCAGCGTGCAGCACTGGGAGTTCTTCGAGGACAACCCGCTGTTCGACTACGTGCGCAACGGGTACGCCGTGCTCAACTCGGACGACGCCTTCTACATCGTCAACAAGTGGTCCGGGTCGTATCCGCAGAGCCTGAACAAGACGCGCATCTTCCACGGGAACCCGTTGGGCGGGGCGTACGCGCCGCATGTCTTCGACACGAAGAACGCGACGAACAACCCGGAGAGGAGCGAGCCGGGCGTGCTGGGCCATGTGGCGGCGTTGTGGAATGATTGCGGGCCGAACGCGACCGTGTACAGCGAGGCGTACTACGCGTGGAGAGACAATCTGCCCGCGCTGGCGGATAAGCAGTGGGGCGGCGATCTCACCGAGGAGGAGTATGACGGCGTGTTCAAGGCGCTGCATGCCGCGGTGCCGGATCAAAATCTCGATCGTAGGGTCCCGTCCATGGGGGCTACCATCCTGAGCTACGACTTCGCCGCGGTCTGGGGCGAGACTGTGCCGGACGGGAGCGGCAACGGGTACGATGGCACGATTGAAGGGTGCGCGGTCGAGGATGGTGCTGTCAAGTTTGACGGATCGTGCTTCGTGCAGACCCCGCTGAGTAGCAAGGGTAGGGATTACTCTATCGCCTTCTCCGTCTATCCCGATTCGGATCAGCCGGGCACGCTGTTCGCTGGAGCAGACTCTGCGCTGTTGGCGGGCAATGGGAGTATTTCGAACGTCACCCTTGTGGCGAGTGGGTACGGCTTCTCGCTGAATTACTCGCTGCCCGTGAATGAGTGGACCGACGTCAAGCTTCTTGGACAGGGGAATCAGACGTTCTTGCAGGTTAGCGATGGGGAAAAGATGGAGTTCATCACCAAAATGGGCATTTTGGGAAACTCGTTCGTGTGGAGCCGGATAGCAGTGGAGGCGCCGCTAGCAAAGATTGGGGAGGGCTTCAGAGGGCTAATCAAAAATGTCGTCGTCACTGATGGGTCTGTATAGTCTGAATATTCAACTGGTAGCTTGAAGATTGGTCTGAGATGCGGCTCACTAATACGACTTCAACACCCAAACGAATATATGCTACTACAGCGCACCGTCACGGGAATCCTCATATTGGGACTGCACAGCAGATGGCGCAGAATAGGGTGAGTTAGGAGCAGCACTAGGGAGGCAGAAATCCTGAGTATTTCTAGAATTTTGACCTTGAATTGAGATTCGTAATGAATTTAGACAAGGCAGAACCGGCGAAGTCTCTTGGTGTGCGAAAATATTGCAACAGGTCGGAGGGCTAATAGACTCCAGCCTTGCAATGGGGTTGGTCTTGTGTAATGGCAGACTCGTTTATTCCCCCTCGATTATCATGGTCCTTTGCAGCCATCACCAATGCCGCCTCGCTCCTTCGGCTGAATAAGAAACAAGCAGCCCGTTTAAACACGGAAAGGCGCAGACTAATCCGCCCGGAAGCGGTGCCCGGTGAGGAACGTCATTATGACTGCTAGAAGGCATTCGCCCCATGCGAACCCGGTTCGTGGACTCTTCTCGCTCTGGAGCCCGGTCTGATAGTACGAGTACATCTTTGCGGTGTAGTAGGAGGTGTCATAGTAGCCATGATGGCTTTAGGAGTCTTGCGGTTGGTGGGATTCCGATGTTCAAGCCGCAGTTCAGGACACATTAAGTCCTGGCTTTGGGCGCACCTCTTTCGAGCCCCGTCCTGAGTTTGTCATTATTCTTCTCCTCTTTCGTGGATCAGAATATTGTCTCCAGCCTATGCATTCCCCACGATTTTCTTGACGCGTTCCAGAAGCACCGGAGCTTCTCTGCCCAGCTTCCTCTTCCCATCCTTGCCGGGGGCGCGTGCCTTGGCCATTTGTTTCCTCATGCGTTCACGCTGAGCAATTTTCTCCTGACGCTGTCGCTCTGACTCCTCGCGGGCCAATCTGCGGGCCTCGGCTTCTTCCTTGCGTTTCTGGCCCAGGGCAACCTCCTTGCTGAAAGTCTTCGGCTTCTGCCTTTTTTGGGGTCGTTGATCCTTCTGCTTCTCGTCTCGCCCGGGCCCGGGTGATGGCTCGTCTAGGCGGGCCTGCCGTTCGGGATGCAACTCGAGGGTCGGCTCGGGTACAGGCGACTTCCCTTCATTGTCATCGTTGTCGTCGTCGTCGTCGTCGTCGTCGTCGGACTGTCGGGCTTTCTGGCCATGGAGCTCGCGCTCGCGGATTTTGGCGTACTGCTTCTTGATTTTGGCCTTGTGGATCAGATCCTTCTTGATTTTCTGGACTGTGCGGGGGTCAGCAGACAGCGGCGGCGGGGTCGGGCAGCGCGTGGAGCTCACCCTTGCGCTTGTAGGTGCCGTCGGGCAGATTTGCAGGCCCGACGGAGAAGCCCTTCTTGCGGTCAGCATGGCTGCGCTGTCTCTTGGCGGGGGTTTGGGCTTCGGCGTCGTCGCGCTGGCGTTTGGCGGCCATGATTCGGGGAGGAGAGTAGTGTAAGGTATTTTTCTCGTAGGGCTGGCGGGCGATGATGAAATTTCTCGCGGCTTGGGCGGCGCTAGCGCGGCAGGACAGGGCCCCAGGGCCACAGGCCACAGGGTCAGGGCAGGCAGGCCCAGACAGGCAGCGCAGGGCGGCGGCTGGTGTGGGCCAGCGATCCCGCCCGTCCATGCCCACGCCCGCGGACCATCACGGTGCACGTCTATGCGACAGACCGCGCTGTCGCTTCGTGTCGCAGGCGCAGGCGCAGGCGCAGCAGCAGCTGCTGCCGCACCCGTCGCAGCGTGCCAGATCAGAGAGCAGCAGGCGTGGCCCAGCTGGGCGGGGAGCTGCTGCGAGATTGACGCATCGTGTGACTGGCAAACACCCCCGCCCGCCTGCCCGCTCACAGACTCCCTTTGTCTGCCGTCATACACTCGTCTCCTGCTACGAGTACCGGTCCGCACCGCGCTCCCCTTCCCACGCCCCAGCCTTTGGCGTGCTCTGTGCCGTTGCTCCTGCTTGCTGCTTGCGCGCCCGCCCGCCCGTGTGCCTCGCCCGCCTCGCCCTCCGCGCGCAAACCTGAAACCGTGGGCCTCGAATTCCGGATTCCGTCACTGCTGCTCTGCTCTGCTGTTGCTCATCGCCGACCTCGCTGCAGCACATCCGCTCCCAGCCCAGCCCAGCCCAGCCCAGCCCAGAGCGCAGACCTGTCCGCCGCCGCCTCCAATCCGAACCACGGTTTCGTCCGCCCGTTTTGTTTGCCACCAGAAATTTCTCCTCCCCGTTGCCGGTTTGACGACTCCGATGTGCTGCTCGTAGGCGCGAGCAACACCACCGACTATGCCCATGCCCATCTTCCACGACCACAACGACGCCTCCGCCCCCGCGCATCCTCCCAGCCATCGCCGCCCCCATCGCTCCGCCAACAATGCCTTCCGCGACACGAGAGACGAGGCCTGGTCCGCCGACTACATGCAAGGAGCTGACGAGCCGGATATGTTTGGCTGGGAGGATGAGCAGCACAGTGGCGAACAGAGACAGGGCACGCTGGATCGTGTGACGTTGATTGAGCGTCTGAAGCGCAGTCAGAGCCCTCCGTGGCAGAAGACTCAGACTGTCAGTATACGCACCGTGACGGGTCCGCCGCTGGGCGACCACGCCAGCGTTCTCCAGGAGAGAGACCAGCTGCTAAGCGGTGACTTGCAGTCTCGACCGCCCCAGGAAGCGCGCCATCAGTCGAGGTCAAAGTCCCGCCAGAGCTCCAGAGAGCCTTTGCCGCTCGCCGAAGCGCCGCAGGAAGCACGCGACGAGGCGCATGACCATACGGCGGCTGGCCTGTCTATCGAGCGCCCAAGGTCGGCACTGCACTCGGGAGACTTCAGACAGGAACGAGATGCTGTGAACTATGATCAATCCCCCCGGAGGAGCTCCGCTCTTTCCACATCTCCCGTCGCCCCCTGGCACCATGCCTTCCCTCAAGCTGCCCTGCCGCATGCCAGACCTGGGCCCGAACACGCCCGATCCGATTTTACACGCTCTTTGCTATCCCGCAAGCCCTCGCAGTCCTCGCTACCCTCGAGCTTCGTTCTCCTGCCTCCCTCGAGCCCCCTGGTGCAGCAGACAAACAACCCGGACCTGGATTTTGCGCCGAGGCCGAGCTCCAGGCAGAACGAGAGAGACAGTAGGCGCCATACATTCTCGCCCCTGTCTCTGCAAAACTTCCACACTTCTTCCGCCTACTCCCAAATCCCAGGCCGGTCCCTCAGGAGAGAAGGCTCGTTTCCATACCAGGCCCATCAGCCCCGTCGCTCGCTCTCGTCTTTCCTGGGACCACACTCCAGTTCGACTCCGCAATCGCCACAGCTTCGACCTCGCGGTCCCTCGATCACAGGGGAGACTTCTCCGCTCCAGCACGCGCCCATGGTCGGTTCGTACGAGGAATCGATTTTGCGCGGAAGAATGTCAACCACGCCCTCTCGCCCGCTCAATTTCATTGCGCAAATAGGCGTGCTCGGTAAGGGCGAATGCAAGGCACAGTTGCGCTGCCCACCGCACGTGACACTGCCATTTCCGGCCGTGTTCTACAGCTACAATAGTGGGAATGGTAGGATTGCTGACAACCAACCCAGCCCCTATGTTGGCCTCATCGATTTGGAAAACAGCCTGAAGCCTGCTGAGGAGCCGGACGAGAAACGGCGGCGGAGGAAGCACGCTCGGGCTGGCAATCACAGCGACAACGACGAGGGAGATCATCAGAACGCGTTTCACGATGACGACCGGGATGCTCAACAAAGAGCGGCTCACCGCAAACGGGAGAAGATGAAGCGGAGGTCAACATCACCGAAGTCTCCACCAGGAGGTAGCTACCGTATTCCGCAGAAGGGGCAACTTCAGATCGTCATCAAGAACCCAAACAAAACCGCCGTAAAGCTTTTCCTTGTTCCCTACGATCTAAGCGACATGGAGCCTGGCCAGAAGACTTTCATCCGTCAGCGCAGCTACTCTGCAGGGCCGATTATCGACATGCCCTTGAACAAACGTACAAACTTTGGTACCGACCGCCCAGAAGCTTCTCTTTCAACATCCGAAGACCCGAACGATCGTCCGACGCTTCGGTACTTGATCCATCTGCACATATGCTGCCCTTCGAAAGGGCGATATTTCTTGTACAAAAGCATCCGCGTTGTTTTTGCAAATCGTGTTCCCGACGGCAAGGAGAAGCTCCGCAACGAGATTCAACTACCTGATCCACGTTACACTTCGTACAAGCCGGCCCGAGAGAATCATGCAACCCCAGCTCATCCGTCGAACGTGCCATCTCTGGCAGCCTCTGAAAAGGCGTTCAGAAGGCGGAGCGCTGGCTTTTCTCTCAGCAACGGCCAAGCGCACTATGACCGTCTCGATGCCCTTGACTTTGGCAGTCCCAGCAATGGGTACACAGGTTACCAGACATATGCCTGTCCAATGGAGCCTATTGCGCCCATACCTTTCAAACTGCCTCGTCGACTTGAACCCGTTGAATCCCGTCCCGGCAGCAGAGACCAGATGGATGTGGATAGCTCGTCCTTCAAAGCATCTGATGCTGGCTCTTCGGCAAGCTCACTGCTCGGCCACGGCGGTACATGGGATAAACGGCCAGCAGGATCCTTCTCGCCGCCACCCTCGCATACAGGTGCGGGCTTGCTTGCGCAGAGACTGAAAAGTCTTCAGACTTCGACCAATGACTCTCGCGATCCGTCAACTGGTTCTGCGTAGGTAGGTTCTTGTGACTGACAAGGTAGGTCTTGCTTCTGCTTCAAGCGCCCGTTGGCGTGTCCATACAAACGTATCGCCAGGCTATTCTTCTTGCATTCTTTCATTGCATATTTTGACGTCGCATTTCAGCATGAGCTGGGGCTTATTGTTCTCCACGCGGAGGTGTTCTGGGATCCCATAGATATCATAGACTTGGGTACGGTGTACAGGCTACTTGCTATTTCTCTGTTCTGTCAAAGCTTTGGACAAAGGCTCTATTGGCCCATGATCGACCCTTTTGTGTTGGATGAGGACGGGCTCGGAGGTGGATTGTTTTACTCCATTCGACCACCGTAATTCATCGGGCGGAAGTTGCCCTTTAGAAAAATAGCCCGAATTTTGGCGGTGAGCACGCTAGTTCCATCCAGTAAGAGGAGCCGGCGATTTCCACCGGCACCTTCGGCGGTATAAGACCCATCCTCATGGAGTTCTGGAGCCGAGGTTCGTCGAAGTCATGGATGCTGCTCCGAGTCCAATTTTTCGCCGTTGTTGGATTCCGCATAGGTACTGACTCTCTCTCCATCCATATCAATGGGCCGCTTGCACTACTTACGTCTGCACCCGTAGCAGTTCCTTTTACACCGGTCAGAAGCGGCAGCTCCATAACGAATACAATGTTTTTCTGATCCCTGCTGATCTTTGCTTACACACATCCACCTCGGAATTTCCGAGACGTGAATGCTGATTTACGTATCCGTCCTTGGCGACCAGCTTCCTTTTTTCATCACCAGCTTGGCAACAGTCATCTCTTCGGCACATTGGCCATTCAGGGTGCTGGGTTGATGCGGGAGTCGCCGCGGCGGTCCGCATTTTCTGGGCACTATGCGAGCAAGATGCGGCACCTTCACCTTTCTATCACACAATTCGGGACCGCCAACTAATGCAATGTCACGAGTCGTCTTTCGGGGCATCATTGCCCCTCCTCACAGGCCGTTTGGATTGGCCAGCGAGTCCGATCGCAGCTGGGAAGATTGAGGCTGGACGGCTGACAGCCCCCAGTTCCCCCCACATCTTTAGTACGTTCCCCGCATCGTCTAATACCGCCCGGCATATTCGGCAAATGATGCCAATGGAGAACCTGGGGTGCATGTTCTTCCCAACCCTGCCCGAGCTCGCTCGCACTTCTCCATGCGGCTATTCGTCCTCAGGCCTCCAGGTCTCCCCACCCAGCCCTGCGCTCAGAGGTCAAGGACAGCGGCCATGGCTTGTCGAGCGCCACACCCCGAGCTCCGGCTCGGCTGGCGATGCACCGAGCTGGGTGGTCGATCAGGTACTGTAGGGCGGCGGGTCTTTGCCGGTGCTCATATAAAGGCTGGCATGCGGTGCTGGTGTATTTCCCTGAGAGCCGCTCGCCGCGCTGCTTCTCTACGACGTCCGACAGTTGACAAGCCATGACGCGTGGGTCTTCCTTCGCGGTTGCAGCCGCCGCGCTCCTGCCGCTCGCCGCCCCGGCTGCTGCCAGCTTCGCGGAGCCGGAGGTCGAGTATAGGCCCAAGTTCCGGTACTGGTATGTGCAACTTTGCCTTGCGCAGGCCTTGAATTCTTTAGGCTTCGAGCTACCGTCACGAATATCTCCCTGCTTCCAAGCTTTCAGCCATTCTCCTTCATACTGCCAACCATCCTCTTTGATCTTTCGCTTTCCAAAAAGATAGTACAATCGCTGACACAACACCTCCGGACCAACAGGCTCCCCGACGCCTCCGTCCCCCCCGCCATCGTTCAATCCGATATCGCCGCCATCGCATCCATCGGTGCCGGCGGCATCGAGCTCCTCGGCTACTACCAATACGGCCTCCCTGAAGCCGAGCAGGGCGTTGCCCCGCCCACCGACTGGACCCTCTACGGCTTCGGCACGCCTGCCTTCAAGGAAATCTTCCACGCCGCCCTGCAATCCAGCAGCGACAATGGACTCGTCATGGACTTCGCCCAGGGCGCCAACCAGGGACAGGGCGTTCCGAGCGAGCCGGAGACGGAGGGATTGGCGGTCGAGCTGGCATATGCGAATGTGACTGTCGAGGCGGGCGCGACTTGGGAAGGGATCTTGCCAGAGAGCGAGCAGCCGAGCAATCCGTTTGCGAGTTTCATGCACAGTCCGGAGGAGTTTGGCGCGCAGAAGCTGCTCGCGGTGCAGGCAGTGGAGGTTGTGGGCGGTATGTTTAATCTCTCTTCCGCGTTCTCCTCTTTTGCCCTTTTTTTCCCTTTTCTTTCGTCCTCTTCTTCATTGCAGGTCTTCTTGCTGACGACGCTTTCGGGTCTTGCCAGCTTCGGAGGAAGTAGCAGGTGCTGGTGGGTTCTCGTCGACGCTGCCGATAGTCATCTTTGGAGAGGTTGTCGACTTGACGGCGGAGGTTGGCGAGGATAGGTCGCTGAACTGGATGGCGCCGGCCGGGAACTCGACGTGGCGCATCATCGCGTGGTATGAGCGGTACACGAACCAGAAGTCTTGCTCTGGCGGATTGAATGCGACCGACTACATCGGTAATGGGTCTTGGACAGTGGATCACTTCAGCGCCAATGGTGAGTCAAAGGGGAAATCCTCGAGCAGTTGGTATTAGGAAAGTACTGACACGAGTGAACACAAAGGATCTAAGAAGTTGACGGACTTTTTTGACGAGCACGTCATCGGTGACGCGGAAACAAGGGAGCTGCTTGCTTCCGTAGGCAAGTACGGTGAGTTTTGCGCCCGCCACCGCCGCATCGGCATATCCGGGCTGACAGGCGATTAGGGTGGGAGGACAGCATGGAGATGGTTTCGTCTCTGTGGTGGACGCCGGATTTGCCGAGCAGGTTCAACGGTTCGAGGGGCTACGACATTACCGTCTGCTTGCCGTACCTGATCACTCCGGCAAATTATTGGAACGGTGCCATCGTCCCGTACGGGGAGGGCTTCACTTCAGAAAATGCAACTTTTGCCGAGAAGTGCAACGAAGACTACCGGACCACGCTAAATGAGGGCTATCGGGACTATCTCTCCGCCTTTGTGGACTGGTCCCATGGGGTAGGAGTGGAGTACTCGGCCCAGCCGGCGT
This sequence comes from Macrophomina pseudophaseolina, assembly GCA_022204955.1. Taxonomy (NCBI): domain Eukaryota; kingdom Fungi; phylum Ascomycota; class Dothideomycetes; order Botryosphaeriales; family Botryosphaeriaceae; genus Macrophomina; species Macrophomina pseudophaseolina. The sequence goes on along the minus strand of JAJJID010000004.1, from coordinate 63,446 downwards.
ATAATCTGCCGCTCAATATGGTATGTCTTCTTTCGCAAATGATCTACTCTTCTTACTAAATATACTCAAGCTCGATGATATTGCTGTCCTCGATGCTCCGGAAGGAGAGTCCCTGGGATTCAGCAACATTATCGACACTTACCGCCAGTTCTCGGGACCGGCGCACTTGGCTGGCATCTCGGTGATCTCTTCGGAATGCGGTGCTTTGAGTGGTGCCCCGTATCAACAGACCCTCAATGATCTCCTGTGGTCTGTCAGACGTGGCCTCTCCACTGGTATCTCCATGAACGTCCTTCATGGGTTCGCGTACTCTGGTCCGTACGCCAACACGACCTGGCCGTCCTACACGACATTTACATACCGCTTTAGCGAGATGTGGAACCACCATCAACCAAGCTGGGTCCACATGAACGATTCTATCAAGTACATCGCTAGGAACCAGTTCGTCTCTCAAACCGGAACACCGAGTGTTGACCTGGCATTCTACCAGTACAATGCCCCCTGGACCGTTGAGCAGCAGTACATGGATGATAATTTGGAGACGCTCGGTTATACTTACGAATATCTTTCGTCTGGAAATCTGCAGAACCCGGAAGCTGTTGTCGAGGATGGAGTGCTTGCGCCAAGCGGCCCCTCTTACAAGGCTCTGATCTTCTCAAACCAGACCGCACTTACCCCTGGTGCAGCAGCAAAGGTTCAAGAGTTTGCCACTGCTGGCCTTCCCATCTTTTTTGTTGGCGCAACCAACTTCACCAGCATCGGCCAGGAATCCGGGGCAGCAGAGGAAGTAAGCTCCACGATCAGCGCGGTAGTCGATGGCGGACTCAAGAATGTCCATACTGTCGCATCTTCGGCGGATCTTCCTGTTGCACTGTCCAACGCCGGCATTGTTCCAAAGGTCTCGTTCTCCGACGCGACGTCATGGTACCCCTTCTGGCGTCGCGCCGACGGTATCGAATATGCCTACATCTACAACGACGACCTTTCCACCCAGACAGTCGATGTGACCTTCGCCACAACTGGAACCCCGTACGTCTTCAATGCCTGGACCGGATCCGTTACGCCCGTACTGCAGTACACAACCACGGCGACCGGCATTACCATCCCAATTACGCTTGCCTCAAACCAAACCACTATCCTCGGCTTCGTCCCGGCGAACTCGACATCATCGGACTACCCCGCCACTCCCTCTGTGCACGTCACCTCCTCCTCCGGCGCAGTCGCGGGCCTGACCTCCTCATCCTCCAACAATGGCACCCCCTCGCTCTCCGCCTACCTCACCAGTGCCGCCTCCTTCACCCTCTCCGACGGCTCCACGCGTGACGTGTCCGCCTCCCCGCCGGCCGCCACCAACCTTACGGCTTGGGACCTCGTCATCCAGGACTGGCACCGCACGTCGGACCCCTTTAGCATGGACACGGCCATCACCTACCACAACTACACGTCGGCAGCGCTCGCCGCCTGGAAGGACCTTGACGCCGAGCTCGCTGGCGTCAGCGGCATCGGCCGCTACACCACCACCTTCTCCTACCCGTCCTCTGCCAACGACAGCGCGCCCCTGGGCGCCCTGTTGAGCTTCGGCCCCGTGACCAACACCATCCGCGCATGGTTCAACGGGGAGCTGCTGCCGCCGATCGATATCACGAACGCGGTGGCGGATGTGTCCGGGTTCGTGAGGGCCGGGGAGAACGAGCTGGCGGTCGAGGCAACGACGACGCTGTTTAATCGCATCAAGGCGGACGGCAATTCGACGTGGAGCGTTGGCGTGACGGCCAACGAGCAGAACAGCGCGTACTATGAGGTCAATGACTACAAAGAGTATGGGCTGCTGGGGCCGGTGGTCGTGGAGTGGGTCGGGATTGTGGATCTGGTGTGAGGTGTGGTCGGCGATGGCCGAGGCGGTGATGTCTTATATCTATCCGATTGTCAATAATTTGATGAATTTCACGAATAAATATGCCGTGGAGCGTTCCAATTCAGTGGCTTTGGTTGTCTGACAACTTGCACGCTCAGAGTCCCTGGCGGAGATGGAGGTAGCGCGTACCATGTGCATGTTCACTCAACGATAGAATGGGTTGTGGGGAGCCACGGTCGTCGTCAAGGCTCTAGTATCCTTACATCGGAGGAGTATTTGCATCCGGTTGGTTGCTGCAGCTACCCATATATATTCTGTGTTTGAACCGGGTCTTGGCTGCCATTATACCCGTCTCGTGCACAACCCTCATGGTTGTGCCAAAAGGGCGCATGCAGAGCCTCACCTGGCCGTGCGAGATGGTACGTAAGATCCTCTAGGCCCAAGTACCTACCTCGTAACTGCGTGTGATTGGTATCTATTCTGTATTGAATCTTTAATTCATAGTACTTTACACCTCAACGAGTAGAGGAACGAAAGATATGCCCTTTTTTCTTTCTTTTTTCCTTTTTTAGAAGAACTGCTGTCTGCCGGCACGGAGTCATCTTATGATCTCAATACAGCTTCCTCGAGAAAGCCCTCAACTCATCACTCCAGAAATATACCACCGGCACGAACAGATAAACCGCCCAGATCGCCCCTGCCATTGCCCCGAACTGGCCCACCGGCCCGCTGGCCGCGTACCAGGTCAGACTGCCATAACTCACACCGAACGCAATGACGTTCTTCATCAAGTTCACCAGCACGCCAATATGCCCCGCGCGCTCCGGGAAGCAGTCCACGCTATACGTCAGCAGCACGTTCGCGCTCGCCGTCAACCCAAACGCCGACATGCCCCAGCCGACCGACACGACGCCCCACTGCAGTCCGTCCCGCAGCGCAAACCCCATCAACAGCCACCCGGCGGGCGAGACCAGCGACCCGACCAGCAGCGCGGGCAGCCTGTCGCGCGGGTCGTGCGCGCCCGCCGGGCCCCTCCGCCTCCGCGCCCGCGTCGACAGGACGTCCGCCAGCGCCCCGCCGACCGGTATGCCGACCATCAGGCCCACCAGCGGGCCCCAGTTGAAGAAGCCGACGGCCTGCGCGTCGAACCGGTGCGGCGGCGCCGAGTACACGGCCGCCAGCACGACCGAGCACAGCACCGTCCACCCGATCGTCAGCCCGAAGAGCAGCGTCGTCAGCAGCACCGGCGGCGCCGCGAGCAGGTAGAGCTGCTCGCGCAGGATCGCCGGCGTCGAGTGGCGCGCGCGCCCGTTGTCGACGACGAGGAAGAGGCTGCGGCTCCGCCAGGTGCGGGCGAGGGGCGGCGGGGGAGCGCTGAAGGGCCCGCCGTCGGGCGTCGGGGACGGGGCGCGTGAGTTGCCGCTCGAGGGCGTCTTGGCGCCGACGGCGTGGAGCTCGACGTCGGCGGCGGGCGGCGAGGCCGGGCGCCGGTGGAGGGTGTAGGTCGTTTCGGGGAGCATGAGGAGCGAGGTGAGGAGGTTGAGGCCGATGACGATGGCGCTGATGTTGAAGAACCAGCGCCAGCTGCTCAGGTGCGTCGCGATGGCGCCGGCGGCGATGGGCCCCAGGGCCGAGCCGCCGGCCAGGAAGCTCACGTAGATGACCATGGCTCGCCCGAGCTGCTGCTCTGGGAAGCATTCGGCGACGATGGACGGCCCGAGGGCTTCGACCACGCCGCCGAAGAAACCGCCGACGAAGCGGGAGCCGACGAGGGATTCGTATGATTGTGCTTTGGCGGCCCAGATGTTGCAGGCGAGGAAGAGGAGCATTGAGAAGTTGATGGTGTTGCGCTTGCCAATGTACTCGGTTGCCGGCAGCGCGTAGAGGTTCTGGATGGTCGAGATATTAGCCAGCAATTCCACGAGGTGCTATGGCTACTGTGAACGAACCGCAACTCCCAGCATAAGAAGAGCATATCCAGGGAGGCGAGATGCCTCTGTTTCGGTACAGTGAAGGTCTTGGATGACCGGGCTCAACAGCGGTGAGATTCCCGCGGCGAACACATTCCCCATCATGTTATAGAAGCTAACATTGATGAGGATGATTATTCGCCATGAAAGCGGCCAGGTCTGTACAGTTTCAGCAGGTCGCTGTCGGCTTCAAGTAAACGGTTACATACCATGGGACTCGGCCCTTCGTGGGCGCAAAGTGTCATTGGCATGGTGCTGGAGTGCGGCAACAAAGATGAGGTGAAGCGGAAATAGGGCAGTTAAGCTTGTTCTTATGTGGCTTCTTGCCGCATGACATGGCATTGTACCTAGCGAAGGAGATCATTACCTCTCCAAGGCATCTGTTGGCTCTTTGGCACAATCGGGATGATATGGGGGAAGAACGGGTCGGGATTTCCGGCCGACCATACTAAGCCGCCATGGAAGGCCTTTGGTGTCTCAAAACCCTGGAGCGGACGCTAAGCGGTGGACACTCCACGACGATCATAGCCTAGCTGTAGGAGCTCCTTGGTTGTGCATACTAAACACCCATTGGTGAAGTCAACAAAGTGGAATAGCCGCATGCGAGCCACAGATGAGTGGGGAAATTTTGTTATGCTGCCGCATGACTGTGTTGCAGATGCCTTATCACTTTCTCCGCGTTCAGTAACTAAGGCCGCTCGACGGGCAGGTGCAACGCGGGGAGAGGCCAATAAAGAATAGTCGCGCGAGTCAGAGCCGCAAAGCTTATCTCCCGTCAAGTTCGTCTGAAACAGGTTACTCTGCTCGGCCAGGGCTTGACGTGGCCTTGCAAGAATGTTGCTCAGCGGGGGCGGTAGTGGAATCCGGGGAAGGGTCGGATAGCTCGGTAGGTGTTAGGTGTTGGGCGATGCCGGAAGATTGTGGGGTAATCAACTTACCATATTCGCCTCACGTGCGTCAACTCCGGCGCTGAAATGCGCGGCGTCTAATTGAAACTCCAGGCAATCAGATCAGTGCCCCATCATCGTTCTCCTAGTCACTGTACCGGATTGGGTGTCCCGTGCAGCGCTGCAATATTTCAAAACCGCGGGATCTCTGCAAACTGAATAAAACGCACAGTAAGCGCGGCGCTGACTTCCCCATTGCAACTCCGACATACACATGCAACCTTGCACGCCATTCGCAGAAATACTGCACGGTCGCGGATCGTACATGAGCGCAAGCATCCCAATGGACCTGACCTTTCGCTTATATATCACCACGGAGCATTATCCTTGGGTTTCGGTCGCTGAGCATAGCCTGCCAGCTGCAAAACTTCGATGGATAGGAACCCCGAGCCAGCATCCTTGGGGGTGGTTGGTGGAGGAAATACGACAGAGGTGAGGATGGACGCGGAATATCCGGCGGTGGGACTGATGCTCCTGCGCAACGCAGTGATTATCTCTACTAATTATGGTACATTTCTTGTGATCTGTGGGTCAATTAAAATGAGTGCGTTAAGAGCTCTTATGACAAAGGAAATGCAGGTTAAAAAAAAAAAAGAAAAGAAAAGGGGCAGCCAATTCAGCTGATATACGGTATGCAAAGTAAACAACATCATGCCTTCCGCGCAGATGCCATGTGGTCGACGCCAATGTAGGAAAAGGTCATTGCAGGGCCCAAGGTCGCCCCAGCACCAGGGTAGCGATGGCCCATGACCGAAGCGGTAGTATTGCCGCTCGCATACAGGCCCCGGATCGGCCGGCCCTGCTGATCAATCACTCGTCCGAATTCGTCCGTCAACAGGCCGCCTTTGGTACCAAGGTCTCCCGGATACAGCTTGACGGCATAGAAGGGAGCGCGCTCGACGGTGCCCAGGTTGGGGTTGGGCTTGTGCTTGGGATCGCCAAAGTAATTGTCGAAAGTCGAGTTTCCGCGGCCGAAATCGTCGTCGTGGCCGGCCTCGGCCATGGAGTTGAATCTTTGCAACGTCTTCTTCAGGCCAGCTTCGTCGATTCCTGTCCGCTCGGCAAGCTCCTCGATGGTGCCTGCTTTGACGAACAAGCCCGACTGAATGGCCTTCCGGGGCTCGAGAAAGGGGGGAAGCATGGCCAAGCTGTACCGGCGCTGGTAGTTGGAGTCCACAATCATCCATGCCGGAATGGCCTTTGTGACGGCGTTGCGCTGGAACTGGATGCGGCCCGCGTCAACGTAGGATTGAGCTTCGTTCATGAAGCGCTGGCCGCTGTAGTCGACGCAGACAGAATGCGGAAGGGCGCGGTCCCAAGTGGTGAAGTAAGGGCCGTAGCCCGGGATCATCATCGTCGGCCCCCACCAGGCCTCGCTCATCAACGCGGTTGCCGCTCCGATCTTGACTCCGGCCTGCACGGCATCCCCGGTGTCATTCTGCGGGACTGAGGACCATTCGGGGTCGAGAGGCTTTGGCTGGAATTGCTCGCGCATGGCTTTGTTCTTGGCAAACCCTCCGGCAGAAAGCAGCACGCCGTGCTTGGAGCGAATGCGCACTTCTCTGCCATTGCTCGACACCAGCGCCCCATGCACAGCTCCGTCCGGGCCTGTCAGTAAGGCCTTCAGCGGCGTCTGGAGCCGGATGTCGGTGCCCTTTTGGTGGTTCAGCAGCGCCATCTGGCCCACCAACGACATACCCAGCGTCACCGGATCCCGGCCCAGGAGTGCGTGGCGAGCCCAGCGCAGCATCAGCTTAACGGTAAACGCAAAGTCGGAGAAAGAGCTGGCGCAACGTGCCAAGCGGGTGGCTTGGAAAGAGTAGACGGGAGGATTGGGCGGGCCTGGATGCCTGTTGATCCTCGCCCACTGGCCGCGCAGCTGCTTCAGGTCAAACACCTTGCCCTCCAGGGTCCGCCCAGCAGGCAGAGCCCCGGGCACGTCGGTGTGGTAGTCGGGGTAGGTGTGGCCCAGCTGCCACTGGAAGCCAATGTCGTCGAGGAACTTGGCCATGCGCGGAGCGGTGGCAACAAAGGCACGGCGGCGGGCGGGCGACGAGGCCGGGCCAACGTCGCCGATCAGGCTGTCCAGATACTGCAGGACGAGGGCCGGACTGTCGTCGATGGCGTGGGCGTGCTGGAGGTGGTTGTTGGGGACCCAGACACAGCCGCCCGAGTAGGCGGCAGCACCGCCGATGCTGTCGGCCTTGTCGACGACCAGCGGACGCAGGCCGTGGTGGTGGCAGCGCAGGGCAGCCAGCAGGCCCGCGGCGCCGGCGCCCACGACGAGCACGTCTGCCGTCTCGTCGAAGGCAAGGGCGGGCAGCGAGGCATGCCGGGCGGGCGTGGAGGAGGGCCGGCGGCGGCGGCGGCAGGCGGAATGGGCAAGTGTACGAAACAGGCGCAGCATGATGCGGCGCCGGGATGCAGCAGCATTGGCGGTGGGGGCCAACAGGAAGAGAAGGCAGAGCTGCCTTGGCCGGACGTCAAAGAAATCCTCTCTGGCTGACTCTTTGCCGGCCAGCCCTGGGCCTGCGCCGCCGCGGCCGCACGCGTCGACCGGCGTTTGCCTTTGCCATCGCCTTTTGGTCTGCCGTCGACGCCTCGCTTAGGAAGAGACGCACGCCACCGCGGCCTCCCGGCGGCTCCCTTCATCTCCGCGCCCGCCCTCTGCGTCCTCTGCGTCGGGAACTCCCGTCTGCGTGTGTTTCAGGTGTTTCCAGAAGTGCAGCCTTCGCTTTCGGAACATTCGACCGGTCGCTTCTGCAGCCAGCCGCCGCCGCCTGCGTGCGCGAATTGCCCTCCACGCGCGTGCCCTCGTGACACGGCTGCCCTCCCGAGCCGCGGTGATTTGCGGCCGCTGCGCTGTTGCGCTACCCGGCGAGCGTGTCATGCGACCTGAGTCCGCAGCTTCTGACCCAGATCATCCAACGTGGCCAGGCTTCGTGCCTCGAGCATACCGCTAAGGAGCAGCATGAAACACGCCACCATCGCACTGCCTTCTCTTCGCCGTCCTTCAGCCCTGCGCAGCGACGAGCCCTTCCCCGGCACGCGTTCTGCGTAGTATGTTCTACTGGGGTGCAAATAGACTCATGTCCGGCAGTTCGTGCAACTGCCCCCGCTTTCTTCGCTTTTCTCTCTCTCTCTCTCTCTCTTTTTTTTAAGAAGAGGGTCGATCGCCCCATCTTCGCTCTGGCGGCCTTCATGGCGACCGGAGCGGCCTGTCTCCGATAACTCCGGGTGATCGTCTTCAGCATCTCCCGTGATTACTGCAGCCTGCATGGACAATTGCAGCCCCCAGTCTTCCCTACTCTTATCTCTCCCGTGATGGGTTCTCTTGGATAAACCCCAGATCCTCTTGCCCGAGAAGATGATGGCGGACTAGAATCACAACCCCCGCCAAGCCGTGGCTGAGAAATGTGGGGATTTCCCGATGGCGCGCCATTCGGCGTTGCTATGGTCCATTTTAGCTGTAGTGCAGACTGAGGCTGGCAAAAAAGAGGACCCTGCCGACCTATCAAGTTCCACGAGTGGTAACCCCTAAGTTCTCCAAGAAGAGGGACGGTTTGCGGGGATCACTTTTGGGATAGCCGTTGGAAACGGCACCTTGATGTCTCTCAACTGGGTAGCCCTCCGAAGAGGAGGTCGAAATGACGCTGGGCAGGCGGAAGAATCTGGAATCGAATGCGAGTTGCTTTCTGCGCCCATGACCTGCGATCTGAGTAACTACCTTTTACGCCCATCGCTTCCTATGACGTCCCCCCATCCGTGACTTATTCCTCAAGTCACCAGCCAAGTCATCTTACGATCCGTTGTCGGACAGGGCGGCCTCTTGTCGTGGTAAATCTAGTATTCGATTCCGCCCTCGGCACGGATGTGCGTATTCCTGACTATTTTAGACATCCGCTCCGGCGCTTGTGCAGTATGCTGTAATATTCGCTTTAGGAAAGAATAGACCCCATTCCTGAGCACTCGGCCTCAGATATCGTGCATTTGGCACGTTTGTTGGCACGGCAGCGCTGGCGACCCTATCGTGACGGCCGAGGGCCATCCTCGGCAGTGGGAACAAGCTGCCACTGGATAGGCAGACCGCCCGAGGGTGGGACAGGCATTGTGCGAAGTACTCCAAGACTACTCCACCGTGTGCACCCGCTACCTGGAAGCTTCGATTGCCGAGTAAACCATGAGCAGTGTTTCTTTTACCATGCATGAGCACGCATTACGGGGAGAGTAAGGTGGGACTTTTAGCAGGAAATCCCAACCGATGAGCACGTTTCGTCCAGCTCGTCTGCAGGGCGCGATATATAAAGTCTGCTGCAGCAATGGTGTGAAGCCTAGCTTTACCGCAAATCTCCCCCAAGCTACCACCTCCATCATGGTATTGAAAAGTCTTTTCTTCCATCTCCTGCTCACGGCCTTCTTCAAAGACGCAGTTGGTTTCAACGTATCGCTTTCAAAAGAACAGTTCGTCGCAGCTCTCGGCTGTGAACAGGCGGTGAGGACTGCGTTCACCCTGCTCACTATTGATTCAATCTCACCCGTTGCCAAACCAGTGCGCTGAGCTAGACGCCATATTCGGCCCTTCATCCGCTCTTCACTACCCGGTCAACGACACCACCTTCGAGATCTGGGACGCCAAACAGGCCGAAGTGACCCCATCCTGCCGCGTCGAGCCATCCACCACGTCCGATGTCGCCGCTGTTCTCTCCATACTCGTCCGCAACGCCTGCACATTCGCGATCAAAGGCGGCGGCCACTCTCGCGCCGTCGATTCCAGCAATAGCGACGGTGGCGTCACGGTTGATATGAACCGCTTGAACGCAGTGGACATAGCAGAGGATCGCCAGAGCGCGAGGCTCGGTGCAGGGCTGACGCTCTTGCAGGCTTACCGCGCACTTGAACCCAAACGTCTGAGTAATGTTGCTGGAAGAGTGTCGAGTGTGGGTATTGCTGGGTATACGATGGGCGGTGGGTTTTCGAACCTTACTCCGAAGCTGGGATTGGCGGTCGACAATGTGCTGGAGTACGAGGTGGGCATTGCATCATCATCATCTTCTTCTTCTTCTTCTTCTTCTTCTTCTTCTTCTTCTTCTTCTTCTTCTTCTTCTTCTTCTTCTTCTTCTTCTTCTTCTTCTTCTTCTTCTTCTTCTTCTTCTTCTTCTTCTTCTTCTTCTTCTCCTTCTCCTTCCTACTCGTTGCAGCCTGACGGAAAGCCCCATCGCCATTTCAGTGGGTAAACGCAGCTGACCATGGTCTCATAGCTCGTCCTCCCCAACAGCACCGTGGTCAAGGTCACCTATGAGTCGGAATCTGATCTCTACTTCGCTCTGAGGGGAGGTGCCAACAATTTCGGCATCGTGACCCACTTCACGGTGCGGGTGGCGGAGCAAGGACCGCAACTTTTCGGCCCCAAATTCTACAGCCCAAACTACACAGACCGAGTTATGCACGAAGCCTTCCGCCTGACGACAGAGCTGTCCAATGATACCGACATGGCCTTCTGGACGCGCTATGCATACAATCAATCTGCCGACTCCTATGATTTGTCCTTGGTCCAGGCCTACTTGCAGCCCATCGCCGAACCAGCTGTCTTTGCAGGTGTCAACGCCATCCCGTCTGAGTCCAGCGGGGTGTCAATCGACTGGTTCAGCAATCAGATTGACGAAGGCGTGCCGTTCGGCTTCCGGTAGGCGCCCCGTGTCTTTTTTTATGGACGTAGCCGACACAGCTGACTCCACGCGAACAGGCACCTGTTCACAACTCTGACATACACACCCTCCGCCGAACTCGACGAACTCATTCAGGCCATCTTCGCCGAGGAAGTTGCGACCGTCAAATCCACTCCGGGGTTTTCTCCATCAGTCGTCATCCAGCCCATCCACCAAAACGCCATCGCCGTTGCGAAGGAGCGCGGCGGAAATGCGCTGGGCTTAGAGTCCCCCAACGGCGGGCCTTTGACTCTTGCGCTCCTGACGTTTGGCTGGATGAATGCCGCCGACGACGAAGCCATGTATGCTTTCGCCGAGGCATGGAGGTGCCGCAGTGAGGAGGCTGCGCGGGAGATGGGGCTTTGGAATCGATATTTGTACATCAACTACTGTAAGGAAGATCAAGATCCGTTTGGGGGGTATGGAGAGAAAAACAAGGAGCGCTTGAGGAGAATTCAAAGAAAGGTGGATCCGGAGGGCATCTTCACCCGGGAGGGCTTGAATCGGGGGAACTTTAAGCTGCAGTGAGAGGTGGCTTTGCGCACGGGGAATATAAAAAGATATTTCTGTAGGCTAGCATCGATGGCGTAGCGGAGTTGAGAGTGGAGAAACACAGCTTCTCGGGGCTTGATTCAAAGTGAGATTCATTGAATCTGCCCATGATGCTCGAACCTACATCAAAGCTTCCGCAATCCATGCCTGAACACCCTAAGGGTCATTTTGAAAGGGCCACCACGAGGCTTGTTATCAACTGAAAACAATTCTTTTCACAAATTTCCCCGCTTTTGGAAAGCTATGGACTCTCAAAAAGCGGGGTAAATGAATAAGGGATTTTGTTTCCTGTTAGTCCGGATATGAACGAGCTTTGGCTTTTGAAATGCATTTCCGTTTCGACAACTACTTTAACTTCCGATGCGTATAGCGTAGGACGATGGTAGTGCCGATATAGTGCTACTCGAATCTTGTAAAGCCAAGGAAGACTTGGCTTCCAGCCGTGGTATGCTCCACGGCGCTACGGCTGCGGGGTGTCAAGTTATTGAGTTTCCGAAGATTATCCTCGGCCGATGGCATCCAGGACATACAAGGCATGACGGCAACAAAATGCAGTGCAAATACCTATCAGGGTTTGCCAAGAGGAGCCCCACCGGAGGCTAAGGAAGGGCAGCACCACTTTCAACCGAACCAGGGCGATTGCATCGATATGGTCTGATTAAATACATGCCCGCCCACCGTACACAGCAACAGTATCAAGCTGAGGGCCATTACAAGCATCGCTAGTTCGGATAAAAGGGTCCCGACTGTCTTCCGTTGCGACCTTTGTGCTGCAAGGGGTAACTAATGCAAGCTGGGGGAGGGACTGATTTCCCGCGCTGCCTGCAATCACTTCCGATACTTCCATTTGCGGCTGCGATTAAAGTCAAAAGCGCTCAATAATGATTCAAGTGTGACGTTTGCAATCCTATAAGATTGAATGGAAGCGCTCTCGCAAATGCTAATTCGGACCGCTCATGTCCAAACCCATCGGGCCAACTGCGATATGGAGAAGTTATCGATCCCCCTTCCACTCCTCATTTCTTTTCGGTCCTCTTCTCTGGCTTCACTCTCGCTACCAATGCTGCCACTGCAGCGTCCACCCACCTCGTCTACCGATTTTCCAACGGCACCTGGGTCGAAAACATCGCCGTCCGCCGCAACGGCCACCTGCTCGTGACCTTCGTCAACGTCCCGGAACTCTGGACCATCGACCCCTTCGCCTCGCCCGCGCCCACCGCGGCCTTCATCCACCGCTTCAATGCCTCGCGCCTGGCCACCGGCATCGCCGAGATCGCGCCCGACATCTTTGCCGTGAGCTCCGACTCGACCATCTACACCGCCGACCTCAACGTCTCGCCGCCCAACATCACCGCGCTCGTCCGCATCCAGGACACCACGCTCAACGGCATGCTGTACCTCCCGCCGCCCGCCAACCGGATCATGTGCTCCGACTCCAGCGGCGGCGTCATCTGGAGCGTCGACGCCGCCAACCCGGTCAACAACTACGGCATCACGCTGTGGGACGAGAGCATGTTCCCCGTGCCCGGCGCGCGCCGCAGCCTCGTCGGCGTGAACGGCATCAGATACAATGCCGTGACGGGGCACGTGCACTACGTGAACCTGCCGAAGCTGCTGTACATGCGCGTGCGCGTCGATCCGGCCACGGGGAGGGCGACGGGCCCGTACGAGGTGCTGGCAGAGGGGGCCATGGCAGACGATTTCGCACTGGACGCCGAGAGCGGGGACGCCTATCTGGCGGGGCTGGACAGGAATGTGGTGTACCGGGTCGGGGCTGATGGGCGGACGGAGGTTGTGGCCGGGGGGTTGAACAGCACCGAGTTGGCCGGGGCAACGAGCGCGGCGTTTGGGCGCACGGCGCAGGATCGCGGCGTCTTGTACGTGACGACGGGTGGGGCGGTCGCAGCGCCGGTGAATGGGACATACACCGAGGGCGGCAAAGTGGTGGCTGTGGAGCTGCGTTGAGGAGCTTGGTGGTGGACGTGGCTGTCCTTGGCTGCGACTTTTTCAAGCCATGACGGTCGCCCGTAGGATTCATGGCTGCGTAAACATTCTCTGTGTCGATATGGCGCGCCAGCAGAGCGAATTGTCCTCTAATCGTAATAATTCTTCCTTTGGGTAACTCAAATGCATGTAGATTCGTTCGTCCAAGCTGATGCCTGCAAACCATTTTCATAGTGGTTATTGCTCTGGGAGATCTTTCTGGAGTTCGTGCTTTGGCTGCAGGGGCCGAAGCGCGATTGAAACATGGAATGGGCCGTATTCGGCCGCTGGCCAGCACCTTGACGGGTTTGGGTAATAGTAAAGCGCGGCGAAGTAATAGAGGGGGCTGGGCGTTGTTGCCTAGCGCCATTGCGGCACAGCCGAAGGGTGTATACCTTTATCTCGCTTCCTTTCAGCGAAGCGTCTCGCACCATCAACCAACTTCTCATTTGCCTGAAGTGATGGACGGATGGGCTGGCTGGCATTCGCGATCGAGCTTCCTGCTTAGGCGCAGTCCCAAGCGCGCCACACCCTTGGACCAAACACATCGAAAGTCGTTGTCGGTCCGCGCTAGTCCCGAGGGGGAGTATGGTAAGGGTGAAAAGCACATGCAGTCTCAATCTCCATTGTTTGCGAAGCTTCCAGCCGAGATTCGTCAAGCCATTTTTGAGGAGGCGGGAATGGCCGGAGGCAATAAGACCATCCACGTTTTTTCCCACCAACGCCAAGTGTATGGAAAGCTTTGCACACTGCCCCTAGAGAATGCAAGGCTATATTACGAGCCTGAACAGGAAGAGTGTTATGCTTGCCGCTCGAAGGCATGCCAGGTGATCGATCCCAGACCACGTCATTTCGACAACTTGTCACCTTCGGGATGCTCTCTGGACATATCGGTTCTGTCTTTGCTGCAAACTTGCCGCAGGATGTGAGTAGCATCAAACCAAACTTGGCCTCCCAAACCTCGGTGGTTCTTACTCCCGCGCAGTTATTCCGAGGCCGTTTATACGCTGTATCAGGCTAACGAATTTTCGTTTACTGACCTCTGGACGCTTCTCGACTTTTTCGCCACTATTCCGGAATCACATGCTAGAAAAGTCCGCTCCATCAGACTCACGTGGGCCTTGGTACAGTACAACTTCCGAGACGACCAAGCTCCTTACGATCTTCGAACCTGGGGGCAAGTCTGGACTCGGGTGTCCCAGCTGGAAGGCCTTCGCAAGCTGCACGTGGAGCTTTGCGACTCCATTACCAAGCGCAGCTGTGGAAACCTTAATGCAATCCCCGCTCGCGGTCCTCGGCCTGTCCCATCCGGCTCTGGCGATGGCCCCAAGGAGTGGTGGATGTGTTGGTTGAATATCCTTAAGATCGTGCGGCGTCCAGAAATCTCAGGGTTCATTTGCTGCAGATTCGAAAGGCCTGAATCGATGCACGCTCGGATAGAAAATAGAAAGAGCGGCAGGTACATAGTATTTGCAGATGGTACAGAACAGACTTGGTAAGGACAACTATGGGTGCAGCGTCCCGGAGAGATGACCAAACAAATACCACGATCGACAGGAAGATTGGAACGTTTCGGGCCAGCGCCAGCATAAAGATTACCCTTTTTACCAAATTTCAAGCAGCCGTGCTTGTCTCTATTTATTCTCGTTCGTTGTTACACTTCAATTGGCAATTGTAGCATTTGTTTCGCGAAAAGGCAAACGCATGTCGTTCCCTCTCTATGTTCAAACTATATGACCGGGATGATGGTGCATTGAATGTGTCGTCTAACAGATCCTTGCTACGGCGCGTACGTTGCGTTGTAGGCTTTGGGTCCTCACACGTTACATGTGCTCGTCCGGGCAGTTTGAGCATTCACAGATGGCCCGCCTTGAAGATGGGCTCCTAGGATTTCCCCCAGTTACCAGCGGTCTAGGGCCTTATTGCCACTTTCTGTAATTTCGTCCTTCTTTATTCAGCATTAGCGAGCGAGGCTATTTGGCATGTGGTTTGTAAGGCCCATGACGACGGACAAAGTGCGGACAAATTTACTCTCGAGACGCGGTACCCGAATACGAGCACTACCCTTTACTCTATTCCACACTAACCACATTCCGGCCAGAAATGGGCATTCGCACCGGAGTCTGCCACCAAGGCCCTGGTAACTTCGTATATACCGCCCCGGCCCGATCGGAATCGAACCTGATACATCGTGCGTGGAGCTCACTTCACCGGTGAGGGCCGTGCAATGTATCACGTTGTCAGCCAACATCAAGACCTAGAGTCGACTTGCAAGGTGGTGTATGCGGGAAAAGGCAACATGGCATACTGTTTGATCCTAATCTACGGTATATGAGCAGCCTCCGGCTGCTACGTATATAAGCGGCGCAGTCCCAAGACAAATTCATTCCCACCAGAGCACGCGGTCTGCGCACATCGACTACCACGACTTCAATCTACATTACAAACACCATCCCCATGGCCGAGAGCAGCAGCAGCCTTGCCGCGCTTCTTGCAAAATCCGCGCATCGCACCCAATACCCGGCCATCGATCCTACAAATTCACTCAACTCTGCAGCGGGCAAGACCGTCGTGGTCAGCGGTGGCGCTGCTGGTATTGGCTATGCCATTGCCCGGGCCTTCGCTCAAGCCGGAGCAGCAAACATTGCGGTAATAGCACGCCGCGAGCAAGCTCTACACGAAGGCGCTGCCAAGCTGCGTGCGGAAATCGCCCAAGCAGGTCTCAAAGCCGATGTCTGGCCCTATCTTCTGGACATCCGTGACTCCGGCCGTGCTGAGGCTGTCTTCGAAGAGATCCGAAAGCGCTTGAGCCCAGACGGCCAGGCAAGAGATGCCGACGTCCTGGTCACGAGCGCAGCCCGCCTTGACCAAGGTCAACCTACCCTGGATTTCGATCCTCAAACTCTCCGCGAGGCCTACGACACCAACGTGCTCGGAAACCTGAGCATCGTCCGTGCATTCCTTAGGCCTGAGATCCCGGCTATCCCTCTGAAGCCCGTCGTCGGGCCGGTCAAAGACACCTCCGGTGTCCAAGCGCCGAACCGTCAGAAGGTCATCCTCGACGTTAGTTCGATGGCCTCCCACATCAAGCTTCCGGGGCATGCAGTGTACGGCCCGACCAAGCTGGCTTTCAGCCAGACGATGCAGTATCTGCAGGCTGAAGTGGAACAACTCCCAGGGACCCCCATCCGGATCCACAGCTTCCACCCGGGAATAATCCTATCGCCGGCCAGCCGCAACATGGGACTCACAGAAGATTTCGCGGCCTGGGATGACGAAAGCTTGCCCGCGGGCTTTGCGGTCTGGTTGGCAAGCCCGGCGGCGGAGTTTCTTAAAGGGAGGTTCGTCTACGCCAATTGGGACGTTGAACAGTTGCTGGCCAGGAAAAAATTGTTTGAAGAGGATGGTGAGCTTTGTCAGTACCATTTGAAGTTTTAATGGCAATGAAAAAAAAGTACGATACAGCTTATGAGCTTCTCGGCGCACTCAGATTCAGGGGTTGTCCGCTATAGCAATCCGGGCCGTCGACATTTGTATACACTGCCGGCGGGCCTTGTAGGATACTACTTTCAATTTTTATTATCCTTATTATCTGCTTTTGCTGCTGTAAATGATGTCATATTGTGACCGCTGAAATGACCGCACGATGATGAAAACCCACAGATACTGAGTCTCCAGTTGGAGCGCTTGAGCTGCTCATGACTAATCTACTTGACCTACAGGGGCCGTATTGTCCGTGCGGCGAGTAAAATGCTGGGGAACCCTGATGTATAACTTGGCGAAAGCCTCCATGCAGTGAGGGTTGTTCGTAAGTTTTGTCTGTTGGTGTATCATTACGCCTCGCAAATGGGGTCATCAATCTTTGTTTTCGAAATCGCAGGTGCTTGTTTCCAATAAAATATTTAAGATTGGCCTCCCGCAGTTCGCCGTGCAATGGATAAACGAGTTGTGCCGCGCTATGGCTTCATATTCACTTATAAAAGTTCAAATCAGCCTCATTTATGGAGATGCGTCTGACTGCAAGTCATTTACCGCGGAAGGTCCGAATGCGGGACGAGCTTCGCGTGTGGTGATCGATACCCTCCCTCGTGGCTTGAAACGGGCCTTCTGCGAAGAAGGTTCACGTTCTGGAAAAACTTTAAATGTACTACGCATCTCTCCGCAGACGGTCTGTAACCAATAGCCTCGCATTAGTGCCACCATCGAAGGCGATAGCGAGAACCATATTCACTTTTGACTTTGAAAGATGGCCACTGCCGCCGGCAATTGCACCTTCTGACCCTGATGATACTCAGGGGCAGCCTCCCCGTGCCTGTGTCACAGCATGAGTTAAGCTCCAATATTTGAAAAACTGGCTACGAGGCCTATCTGTACTAGGAGCAGCTGAGTCGTACACCGCAACGCCCCGGAGCTGTGATGATGCAACGTTTGCGGATAATGATCGAGGTCAGGCCAGGATCTTGTTGCCGCATGGCTGCCATTTTGACCTGGGGGGGTTCAGTGAGATTTATCTCCAGATTTGCATATGTGGGAAGCACCAGTATATGGGCACGGCCCTCAGAACGGACCAGAATGTATCGTATGTTTGCCGGTCGTAATGAGCATTCTGTCCGCCACGCGTCAGATTACATGGTCGCAGTGCTAGATACATGACCGGGGTCCCGGCCAGAGGCTCCGCGGCGGCGCCCCGCGCAACTCGAGGCAGCTTCGGTGAAATGAGTCGCAAGAAGTTTGTCTGATCACGAGCATCTACGAGCAGGGTAGGTACGTTATCTTTGGTATGGCAAAGCTTTCCGCCTATTGGTTCGCCGCAGAAACTCCATCATGGTCAGGCATAGCTTTGCCCCAAACAGTAAGGCAGAAGTCTAAGGTATAAAGCTCTAGCACCGAGCCTCTCTGCGTTACAGCGGGTCGTAGAACCATGAGCCGTGCCAAGATAAATCAGTACCCGCCGACATATTCGTAGACATTCGCCTCCATCTGGACACCACCTCTCACCGGCAGCCTTCCATTCAAAATTTATCAACTAATATTCAACTCAGAATGTCGGATGAAATTGGGGCCGTCCCTCCCCCGCCTGGCGTTATTCCAAACTTCCGCAACCCCAAGGACGTGTTCTGGACCATCAACATCGTATCACAAGCCGTCGCAATGTCTTCCATTACCTTCTTTTTTCTCATACGAATCAGTGTAAAAGCATTTGTTACACCTCCGTTTGACCGTGAAGACTGTAGGCATTCTCCTCACTTGCTTCAGACATACCTATGAATTGACAGGGCCACAGGCATGTGTGTAGTCGCATGGGTATAAATCTATTGGGAGTTCAACCGCAAAAATGCTGACGTTCATATAGGTGTTTTACATGGTCTACAGTGCGAGCGGGGTTTTACGTAAGTTATTTTTCCTCCAGATATACACTGAGAGCTGACTCTGGAAGTTTCTTGCACAGGTGGAGGATATCACGCATGGGAGGTAACGAGAAAGGAAATGAAGGAACACCTTAAAGTAGACAACCAACCGCACAATGTCAAGAGACGAGCCGCTGACTCAAGGAGCAGGTTGTCTACGGAGGAAGCATGATTTACGGCCTGAATGTTTACTTCGTCAAAGTGGCTCTCCTCCTCGTCTTCATCAGGGTCTTTCGACCTTTCAAGAAGTCAGTTCTCATCGCATGGGGCCTCATAGGTCTCATGGGAGCCTATTATATTCCCATGTTTTTCTTCAAGATGCAGGTCTGCCGCCCCATTCGCGGCTTCTGGGACCGCAACGTCAACGCAGACTGTCTTCACCAGGACGCCATGCTTGCTGCCGACACTGTCATCAGTACCCTAACTGACACCGCGATCCTCGTCCTTCCCATACCCGCCAGCATGCAACTGCAAATATCTTGGGGGGAAAGGGTCAAGATAATAGCCTATCTCGGCACCGGCGGGACTGCAGCACTGGCCGCAGCTGTCAGAATGGTACTCGTTTTGCGCATGCAGAATAGCACCGACTTCACTGTAGATAATATAAGGTTTAATCTCTTTGGGTATACCGCTTCACCATAGCAATTATTTCGCATTACTAATGCTGGCAGCAGGACCTTCGAAGGTTACATCGGACTTCTGTGCACCTGTCTTCCCTCCATTACCCTGTTAATAAACAAAGCCAGAGGTGCGTTACAGCCGTTCACCGCCGGATGCTTAGAAGTGTCTAATATATCTATAGAATCCTCAAGGCCGGAAGCCTATACAACCAGAGGACTTCCGCCCTCACTATCGCGCATGAGGCAGGGGACAGATCTGTCCGAAAGTAGTCAAGCAAGGCTCTTTTCTGGAGTGTAGAGGATAAAAAGGGTATAAGAGCCAGTATTATATTCAAATGCAGCACGCATCGACAGAATAGCGAATGACGTGGTGGAGCCATGTAGAATTTGCAGCTGCATTCGTCCTAACAAACTTCGTCTCGCCGCCCAGAAGCCGGCGTGCTTCCTAGAGAAATCGATTCCAAGAAAGCCGAGTTTTATCATTAAATCGAATAAGGCGTCTGTGACCAAGGCGTTCCACAATCCCCAGGTCAGAACTGGAATTTTTCTTTTTCAGCACCAGCGGACACCTTAGGGCATTGAATTGCGCCCAAGAATATAACCTTGCTCTTGGGGTGGTTGCCCACAGTAATACTGAGCGGCTAGCCGAGGAATTCCTTGGGAACCGCTCGCTTAAGATTGCTATTGGCGTAGGACATGTGTAAACTTTTCCGAAGAGAAGTCCCACCCAATAAATATCAGCATTTTCACGGGAGATGACATGGTTCATACAACAGGTTTGAGGGGAATTTGGCTGTTTGAGAAGCGTGTCGAATAAATGTTGCGCTATTTGGCTCTCCTGTACTATTTTGTATGATGACCCTCTTTTGTGGATGTAAGGGTCCAGGGAATCCGGGTCGTACCTGCTTACGAGGTATCCTGCTTAAGTCATTGGTCACCCGAAACTCTCCGACTCCGAGGCGACTTCGCTCCTTAAGGTGTGGGAGCTGTGGGCCTATGCAGATGATCCGCGTTACTTTCGGGTGATGGTTTTGTAAGCTATGGAAAAGCAACACATGCGGGTTGATGAATGTTCGGTGCTTCAATCAATTTCGTAGGACACAGACTGGATGAACGGCCTCATGCTTCATTTACACAGCACACCTTTCTAGAAATACATAATATCCGCAGGTGTCCGTCTGTCGTTAAGCTCTTTTACAGGCGCCAGTGCATCATCGCCTTAGCTACAAGTGAAAGCAGAAACACAAAACTTTTACAAAGCGTGTTCACAGTTGTGATATGGACTTGACATGACCCGTATCGCGGCCGAGTGAAATGAGAAGGCATAGGCTTGCTGGCACCGTCTCACCCTCGCACGGCCTGCAAAGATCATGAAAGAAGGCGGAGCCTTGCTGCAGGAGTCTCAGGCCTCCTTTCGACTGGACCATCGGATTATTTCGAGCATTAAAAATCAACCTTTACACGTATACCTGCCTGTACATCTCCATCTGACTGTGCGCAAAGGCAACCTGTCCAGGGGTAAACTCCGTTTTGCAGTCATCACCCGTATAATCCATAAAGTTGTCTGTATTGAGTCAACCTCCAAGTCGCACGCCGTTCTCATCTTCAAGAAAACTCACGGATTGGATCCAAACCTGGGTCATCTGGACAAGAATCTCTACCAATGGGACACCCTCCAAGAGCACTAATAGAGGACTCAGGCACAGCTTCCAGCGGAGTGTCATCAACGTAGTCGTAGTTGGCCTCACAACCACCTGAAAAGGTATGGTAGAGGCCAACCCACTTGAAATCAGGACTCGTTAGCAATTCCGTTCTTCAGCGACTACGTGCCATGCCGCAACTCACATGACCCGCCTCGTGGACCAAAGTTTTGCCTTTGTTCCATCCGTACCAATTGCTTCCGTTCGGCAAGACTGAATTATGCAAAACAACGCCGTCGTCAATCAGCCAGCGCTCGTCTGTCCACTCTGGCGGCCCAAGCGACGCTGGTAGTGAAGCCCATGCGGATACGCTGGTATCTGGCAACCTGAACATGCGTCAGCTTGGCTGTAATGCGCGGCTATGCCGACTGACGCACCCGATCACATAGGTGTTCAACGCTTTCCTGTCTCCCTTGCGAAGCGCAGTCTTCATCTCGGTCTCAATTGGACCATACTGGGTAGCGTTGTAGAACCTTTAAAGCCGATCAGTGCCACTTCGTTCTCGGCCGCAGAAGACAACTACCAGGTGTCGTTGACAGTACGTGTTGTCTCGATCAGGTCAAACTTGTAACCCATGGCAACGAAACCGTCATTCAATATGTCCATCTGCCAAGCAAGCAGGTCGTCGGTGATGAAATCCGTTGTATGGTTGTTCTCGGCAAGAATGACGTGGAAATAGAACTGGCACCATCGTTAGAGGAGTTATTTTGTCCAGTGGGGCTGGCCATACGGGCAACACGGCGGTCGTGTTCGTAGAGTTCGCCTGCCTTGCTCCAAGTTCCACGGTTGGCGAACGAGCTGAGATTGCAGAACGAGACTTCAAGACCAATTCTTCGCTAACCTCAGTAGCACACCCCCTGCCGACACATTAATGATCGATGGCGGAGAAAAAAAAGCTGTATATAGGGCAAACCTTGGCAGGTTCCCCTTGCTTGAAGCGGCTGCGGATGAGACAAGAACGGCTACCGCGGCCAAGACACCAATGACGGTTACCATTGTACTTAAAAATTAATGATGGGGCAGTCAGAGCTTAGGCAAGATTCATGAAGATAGCTTGCGAACTTAACAGCCAAAGCGAGAGGAGAAAAAGAAAAACACCTCGGGGAACGTAGGACGGGTGGCCGCCTACAATCATGATGCGGAATGGACTGATATTTATCGGAAAAGGGGAAGTGTGGGGTAGCGTTGCAGCTCGTATCTGTAGGCAGTGTGTCAACTAATCAGGCAATTATTGATACGGGGCCAAGCTACTTAGCTTGGCTTGCGATTGGGTTTCTCCGCCCGCGGATGCCGAAGCCCCCGAGCGGTTGGAAGTGGGCGAAAAGACTGCACATTATTATAGAGCCAGGTCCAGATAATACTTCTATGGCCGATGGTTTTCCATATGCTCTCAATTCTTAAACTACAATTTGCGATCGCGTGTGAAGTTATGGAAATATTCTGCGTTTTCTTGCGTTGTTATATACGGGGGAGTAACATAAAAAGTATTGTGCTGTATATGGACAGGAGAAAGCAAAGCTCTGTGAGCAAAGACGCGCAAAAGTGAAAAGACTGCGACCAGTTCGCCTCGAAAGGGTGTATCGCTCAGCTGCTTTGCTCGTGTAACAAGTTGATGAACCCCCTAACTCTTGTTCAGCACACAAACAATAGCAGATACAGCGCTCCATTAGCCTGACTTGGCTCCCGGGTTCTGCAAAGTGAGCAGGCCAGGCCGGTACGGCAACAGGTCGTAACTGGTGCTTGCGCTGGGATCCCGTCCTTGGTAGAGAAACTGCAGGTTGCATGGATCAACGGTGAAGGTCTGATCGGGGTTAGTGCGAACCAGATCGCCATGAGAGATGTCGTTGGTCCAGGTGGCGCCGCTGTTGGCCTTGCCGGCGAAGGGGTTGCTCTCAGTGGCGGCCTGTGCTGTCCACGAGCCGCTCAGGCTGGTGGCCGTGAAGGAACGGAAGTACCTTCCATTGGCTCCCTGGGCCTCAACGATCATGAGGTACTTGTTCTGGCCCTGCAAGGTGTAGACCTGGACGGCCTCGAACAGGTTGTTGGTGGTGTCGCTCATGACAACCGTGGAGGACGTGCCGAAGTTGCCGGGAAAGTTCCCGATGGGCATGCTGGCGCGATAGATCTTGCCGTTGTCTCCGGCAAAGAATAGATACATGTTTTGGCTGTCACCGATGACGGTTTGGTCGATGGCGCCAGTGCTGGAGCCCGATATGGTGCCGGAAAAGAGTGGCTGTGGCGACGACCACCCGTTCGCATTTGTGGGATCACTGGACGTCCGGTAGGAGAATGTAGTCGGGCCCCATTGGTGGGCGAGAATCCAAACGCTCTTCGGCGCGAAGTAGAAGAGAGTGGGCGCAACAGCGCTCTGTGTCATGGCGTTCTGGCTTGCTGAGGCCATGTCTGACCAATTGGAGAAGAGCCCAAAGTTCATTGAGCCGTAGTTGGATGAACTGTGGTCTGAAGCATACACGAGATGCTTGCCTTGGTAGACGACGTTCGTGAAGTCCTTGAGCGCCACCCATCCGTTCTTCGGCTGGGCCAGCGCGCCAGTCGATGACCACTTGTACGACGATGGAAGGGCACAGGTTGCTGCGTCCGCCACCGATCCAAGCAACATCATGGTGGTCGGCACCAGGCCGGCGTTGGCGATTGAAAGCTTCATCGTGTTGTAGGTTTTGCCCGGGAAGGGGGGAACGGAAGACTGCTGGAGAATGGGAGCTTGGACGGAACTGCAAGGTGTAGGACCACTGAATTTATACCGCGGTCTGGCGTTTAGGGAGATTGACTGGTCCACAACAAGTGCCTGATCGCCCCTATTCTTGTAGCTCATGCACTTCCCACTCTGTGACATATACCAAATCCGCGAATAAGAGCGCCTCATCTTGTTTCGCGCTGCGCTGGATATGGAAACAGACCGCTGTTTCTGCGGATGAAACACCCACCCCGCACCACCTATATTAGCCTCGTACCGCGTATAGCGTACAGTATACTGTTACAAGCTAGTCTTGGCCCTCGCCTTACCAAGACTGCGCGATCCCGGCCCGAAGGGCAATTATCCAAAACTGCACGCATTGTGCCTGAATGACACCGGGCGTGCCAACCGGACCGCTCAAGAGGCGCTGGTACCCGGATTCCGGTGGGATAGGGTCGGTAAGAGAGAGCCTTCTCCGTCTGATCTCTGCCGAGATGTAAGGAAGTGGGGACTCGGAACATCAAGTCCGGTGGATGCATCGAAGCTAAGATGCGGCTCAAGATAAATCCGACGTACTGGGATGGGATGACTTGTGTTAAAAAAAAAAGTGGCGAAAAGAAGGGA
The DNA here is from genome assembly GCA_022204955.1 of Macrophomina pseudophaseolina. Classification (NCBI taxonomy): domain Eukaryota; kingdom Fungi; phylum Ascomycota; class Dothideomycetes; order Botryosphaeriales; family Botryosphaeriaceae; genus Macrophomina; species Macrophomina pseudophaseolina. The sequence goes on along the minus strand of JAJJID010000004.1, from coordinate 39,387 downwards.
CTGTGGATTCAGTTGCTCTTTCCGAAAACTAAATCCATTTTAACTCGACAGGTTTCATGGTGATGACCTATACACGGGGCTGGGTTGGCTGTATGGGCCAGATGATTTTTTGTTGCTCCAGCGCAGCCACCCAAAGCCTTCGCATGGTGCAAGCACTAGGAGAATGTCCTTTCGCTGCATTCCCCGACGCAGCTTGATGGGCTCCAGGGGAGTCTTTCGTGCTTGATTCTACTTTATACCCGGTGCGTCGGAAGGAGATAAGAGGTTTGGATGCTTAGGTTGGTATCCCGAAGAATTATATTTAAAGTAGCCCGATTGCTATATCTCCACGGACTCTAGCCGTTACCCTGATGTCTGCCTCCAAATCAAGTTTCAGGTGGATTTTAAGACTGCCTTTGACATCCTCTCCCTGTAAACCAAAGCCTTCGCGCTTCTCTGCAACATCCCCGCTCTTGTCATCATTTCCAGCCGCTCCGGAGGCGATGGGGCCTATTCCATCTTGAACCGGATTACCAAGGCCTCCTTTAGGTGTTTCTTGACTCCCCGCAGGCTTGGATTCGCCGCTACGGTTTCCGGGCGCATTGCCGTTGGAGACGCTTCTAGTAATCCATGAGTTTAGCACATACAGCCAGCATCTGAGCAGAATGGCTGGCCGCTTACTCTTTTCTGTCTTCCTGAGCCGGCATAGGTTTTAACTTATCTGCTGTAGATGTCTCGAACAGTGTTGGTAAGCTGCTAAGTTGATTACGCAATTAGCAAAGCCGTTGTGCCTTTCGTGTTAACGTGCAAATGGCTTCTATGTAAAAAAAAAAAAAAAAAAAACCTGAAAAAACTTACAAGATAATGGGCACAAACTACGAGGCTGTCAATGATGGGCCTCTAAATGAACGACAGAAGTTTTAGGTATTTAAAAGATGGGGATAGAATATAGCCAGCAAAGTTCTGATATTTGTCCTATGTTTGCAACAATGATGCTTCTTAGGTTAACCCTCCATTTATATACCAGCGGACGCAGGTCGGCAGTGGGGATAGATATCGTATGGAATGATGACTACAGCATCGATCGCCAGATTAGGCATTCAATCATGTGGACAATGGTATGGAAGCTGAAACCACTGCAACCAAAGATCAGATTGAGTACTGGTCAGAGCAACAGATGACTGTGCTTCATCGATCAGGACGCAGGGCTAGGAGGGTCGGTGGGTCCGTATTCCATTGGGCCAGTGCGGAGAGATCGTGCGAAGGAGGGGAACGATTCTTTCACATGTCACAGAGCTCGTGATCTTCGAACCACTCACAGCCATTACAGAAGTTTTATATTTAGGTATGACGAAATCCAGCCATAGTAGAACAACGGTGATGCGGACAACAGTGCAACCAAGACCAATGGCTCCCATCCTCGGGCGACTTCAGGACCGTCCCTCGAAACCCTGCAGCAAAACTTGTCCTATCACCAAGGCATTCCGCCCCATACTGGCCAGCACAGTGACACCCAAATTGTCAACGGGGTTACGGCCTCCAGCTTTTTGAATATCACGAAAGGACCTATCGTCTTCCACGGAGTAAATCATCATTTCGCGTGTCTCGGCAAGCTACCGCACGGGTCATTTCACGGACTCTGATTTTCGTTTCTCCACAAAACCATGGAAACTCCTTCTGCCCTCGTTCGTTGGACGGTCTAGGGCGCCTTGTCGCAGCTTGATACGCGGCATCTCTCTTTAGGATGACGAGTTCACCGATTGGTTTTGTTTCGCGCCAAGTGCATCACGAGCGGCATTTTCCCACGCCACTTTCGTGAGAGATGATTGCTTGCAGCAGCGTACCCGGCGCCACAGGGAGAAGAGTTACTTTATGAGTTGAACTCGCGAATGATCCCGTCGACACACGCCACACACTGTTTGCACAGTTGTTTCCACCTTGCTACAGCCATGGTACTTGGACTAGTCTCCCTTGCGGCAACCATACCGCTCACAGCCTCTGCTGTTCTATCTCTGCAAGACCAAACAGAGCGTCGCACCGAACAGCAGCCTGCACTAGATGCGTCAGCATGGATGCGAAACAAAGCCCACGTCAAAACACGCGCGACAGAGCGCACTCCCAGAGACAGGAAACCCATCTTCGAGGACAGCCATGTCGTTCTACGAAACGGCCTTCTATACATCCAGTCGACAACCCAATCCCCTCAAATGCCACTGCATCCCTTCACGGGATACTATCTACCGTATCCGGACGCGGGGTATGAAGGCATTGTTAGCACCATCTCAGAGAACCCGCCGCAACTGAATTGGATCTACGTCGATCCGTCGAGCTATCGGGTGAAGCACGGTCTGAGAGCGGAGGCTGATCATGGAGTCACCGGGCCGTGGGGAGCAAGGATGGTGGATGGAAAAAGACACATCTTATGGCGCGGCTGGGAAGGCTTCTTGGCTGTTGAGACATCGGAACCTGGCCTCTGGGGCTTGTATTTCGACTGCCAGGATAATGGGATGAGGGGAATGTTCGAAGAGGACCGCCGAGTCGTAGAAGTGGAATTGCTTTACGAGGAGTTGGAAAAGGATAAGCATTCCTGATACTGCCGGCTGTGTAAATTTTTAGAATGCACCTTTTCCGCCCACCACACACTTCGCCAATCCATTCCCCGACGTCGACAGAATGATTAGGACAAACCGCAGTCGCTATGTCTGAGGGCGCGAAGTTATGGTTACTAGGTTGCATAAGTGAGAAACAAAAGAGCGACACCAACCAACAGGAGACGTTTATTCGGATGTGCTAGTAAGGAAGCAAGCTACTGTGCCTGCAGGAAGGAGTAGCCCGACTGGAGATTGCATGCCGCCCTGGCTCTGACAGGATTGGCGCATCTGGCTGACGGTCAACGGTCCCCCCTCTCCTTCTTTTGCCCATTTCGGTGTCGAATGACCAGCCTTCATTAAGAAAATCCCCAGGCAGCCATAGGCGGTTTGAAGCGGCTTAAAGCGGCTTATTACGGAGCTCCCGCTGTAAGGGGAAATATACTAATATTAGCATTTCCCCTCCGCGTTACCGGTAGCGTACGAGCTTAGGGTAGCGCATAAGCTTAAGATTAGATCCGTGCCTCTTGCGCATTCTACGCGTTCTTCTCCTTTCGCTATTTCTGCTATTTCTACGCCTTTTGCGCCTTCTGCGCCTTCTGCGCCTTCTGCTCATAGTCTTACTTGTGGTTTGTGCACTTTATTAGCATAACTCAACGCTTCGCAATTATAATGCTTCGCAACTATAACGCTGCGTAACTATAAAACTTTGCTGAGGTACTTTACGGGCATATACCCGCGTAAAAAAAAATCTATTAATTTGTTAAATTAGAACTTATCTTTTGTTTTGCGTTAATATTTGAAGAATAAGGCCTTTAGCGAATATATTCCATATTTGCCATGTACTAGAGAATATCAAAAATCTGTACATAGAATCAATCAGAACACGCAGAAAGGCGCAAAATGTGCAAGAGGCACGGACCTAGCCTTAAGCTCGCATGCTACCTTAAGCTTACACTACTAGCAGCGCGAAGAAGAGATGCTCAGTGCGCTTTTAGGCTTGATCTGCAACTGAACGGTCTTGGCGCCCAGGGATGTTCCTGGTGTTGCCCATAGAGCCGGTGGAATGTTGCGCCCCTACGAACCACGTCATGGAACGTTCGTTTTCTTTCCATAGCCTTGTAGGTCATGATATCGAGCCACATTTTATCTGCTCAAATAAGTAAGCCATTGACGAAGTAGTGAACGATGTACTAGCGGGAAGGTTTCCCCGAGTCATACGCCCAGTGGTCGTACGCAAACCGGCCATCACCGAGCCCCCTCTTCGGTAAAGCGGTCTATTCCGGGACAAAAGGCGCAAGGAGTTGGGATAGCCTCTCCTGCCCTGCCTAAGCTATAGATATGCCGACCAACTGTCGATGACTAACAAGTCGCGGCAATGCCGATCTCTACTGAGCATTACAGGCTGGTTGGTGCAATGGCAGTGGCGCCCGACTGCCAGTTGGCGGGCCGGGTTCTCCCACGGGGGGTGTCCGCTACACCCGGGTGGAAGGCTAAAAGTATATTTCTTGATCTTACGAGTGTCAAGGTCTGCGTCAGCCAGCGGCATACGACGGTCACCATGGCCTCTAGACAAGTCCCGGTGAGGCACCACGTGCGATGCCGGTAACATCGGGGTATTCACTTGTTCCACGAAGACAAATTATACTGACGAGGCCGGCCGAGAGGCTTCTGCCAAGACGGCGATCGGGCCAACTGGTTTGCCGCACTGCACCAAGAAGATTACTAAACCATCCACCCCCATTCCATGTAAATATTCCGCAGGCCCGCGCCGGGGTATGCCAAAGTAGTTCATAAAGCTGCACTTGCAGGCCATCGAATCTGGATCGAAGCGCATTTGGACCTCGCTCACATCGAACCGTTTCTTTGTCTACAGACGCCAATATGACTTCAACGCTTAAGCGCTCCATTCTCATCACTGGGTTAGCAGAGCTCCCTTGAACTGTTTATCGCTAGCAGAATCTAATCCTGATTGCCCTAGCTGCTCGGCTGGTGGTGTCGGCCATGACCTTGCCCTTAAATTTGCTGAAAAAGGCATGCGCGTCTATGCAACCGCTCGGTCGACCAAGTCGCTTGCCGACCTCGAAGCGAAAGGTATCGAGGTGCTTCCGCTGGATGTGACGAGCGCGGATAGCATTGCCGCGCTCAAGGTGGAGGTGGCGAAGCGCACTGGAGGCAAGCTGGACATGCTTTTCAACAACGCTGGCGTCAGTATGTGCTTCCCCGAGCAACCATCCCATACCCCCGGTGTTCTGACGGACCCGACAGTGTACGAGGCCCCAGCGATTGAGCAGGATCCCGCCCGCGTCCGCCAAATGTTCGACGCCAACGTGTTTGGCCTGTTCGACATGGTGACGGCCTTCGTCCCTCTCCTTCTGGCCGCTGTGCCCGACTCTCAGACCCCGCCCACCATAATCAACACATCCTCCGTCCTCAGCCGTCTGCCATTCCCCTTCTCTGCCGCATACAATGCTACCAAAGCCGCGGTCACCTCCTACTCTGACACGCTCCGCATCGAGCTGGCCCCACTTGGAATCAAAGTCGTGACGCTATTTATGGGCGAAGTCACGACGAGGCTAATGTCTCCTGACAACATTTCCTTCGGCCCTGACAGTTTCTATGCCGATGTCGAAGCCGCCGTTAAAGAAAGAGGTCGAGCGCACGCAAAGAACAGCATGAAACCCGAAGAATTTGCCCGCCAGGTTGTGAATGCAATCGTTTCCAAGCCTGCAATCGGGAAGAATGAATATCTGTGGAAGGGCACCAATGCTATGTTGGTATGGTTCCTCAATGCTATAGGATGGAGGAAGATATTCGATGGGACAGCTCTGTCTTCGGCAGGGCTAGACAAAAAGGAAGCAAGGAAAGCCATTTACGAGAAGGGACAGCGGACCGTAAAGCGAGAGTGAATGTGCTTTGGCAAGCTATATCATTGCATTGAGCATGAAGCTGAGTGAGGGATAGGGATACGTAAGTTTTATACCACGAGCTTTTTTATTGGCTTTTGTAAAATCTAGTGAGGGGATAACTTAATTGTCTTTTCTTTTTCTGGTTCTCCATTTACTATCTAAACCAGCCAAGTGTTTTCTATATCTCTGCTTAATAATGTGCTTAGTCAGTCATAGGCTAGGAAACCTTAATCTAGCGTAATGTGCATTAAGAGTTCACGTTCAGTTGGTTGATTCAACCTATCTAAGCCTGCATGCGCGAGGATATATGTGTGAGTCACGTGCTACGGCAGTTCTACACAGGGCGAACTACTTATGTGGCATGCCACAGGAGTGACGGTAGCTGGGCTATTTTCTCAAACATTCCCACTCAGCCCGTATCGTATGGACCGCCTCTTTAGTCCCAGCTGATTCACACAACCCTCTCGAAGCCTCCCTTCGGCAGAGCCTTATTAAGCCCGTCGGCCACCATTTTTCTCTGTGCGCACATATTCGACGTCAATACGGTTGCTCTGGATAAGCTCACGGCGGCCTGATTATACACATCCACGAAGACACAGTCATTGCGGAACTTCTCGTTCTCGCACCATAATGCTCGATAAGGGAATGACCCGGGGAACATACTTTCTTGCGTCCATTTCACGCAGTAGCCGCACGAGCCACTGAGATTCCTCGGCGCAGGCGGACATTTGCCATGTGCTCGGCTCAAACTCGGCACCGGCTACATTTACATGTTCAAGGGATTTAGTACTGGCGAGTTTTCAGTATGCGATTGCGAGCGCGTTTTCAACAATGCGTGTGACCTTGGCTCTGCCTATCTCGCCTGCGAAGGTGGGGCCACAAAAAAGTCAAAGTGCTGAGTAACCTTGACGGATGATTAAGCTGGAAGCTTTTCCACGTGGCATTGTAAGGCTCTTCTAGGTGCTTGAACTTCACGACGCACGACGCTTCTGCCCTCTTAGGACTTTTGGGGGAGTTATTTCTCATAGGATCTGTAGCCTTTGCCGCCAGAGTAAGGTTTGTGTGTTCTCTTGCCGTTATTTCCCTTCATTCATTGTGCCGAAGCAAAGGGAAAAAGCTATTAATCAGACTCTCAAGCGGCTTTAGGCCATCAGTGTGAGGACAGTGCAATAGAAAGCCGCACGTCTCTCACAACACAATGAAAGCATGCGACATGTCCACCGCTGCGCTAATGCTCGTAATACGACCTCAGATAGCTCAGATCTTTTCGAGCTGCAAGGACTGGCCTATCTTTAGCCCCCTCACTCTCAGCGGGGCACCCCACCGGTGAATGACCACCACGATAGACGCAGCGACAGCCACGATGACTGCCTGTGTGCCAAAACTAGCGTTATACCCCACTCTTTCTCCCCAAGGGGCTTGGAAGTAGCCGACGGCGAAACCGCCTATGACCCTGGAAAAGTTGAGCAAGCCCGCGATTTCTGGCGAAGCAGACGGGAAGCTGTCTAACGAATAGGCCGTGATGGCAACTGTGGCGAGCATGACGCCGAAGATGTAAAGGCCCCATCTGCACGCTGTGAGCAAGAAGAAACTCTACCAAGGTCGGATGCAAACATACCCCATGATGATTCCAACGTAGTGGAGGTGCTCGTGCAAAGTACACCCAACCACAGCTAACCCCGGGACCATGAAGATGACGGCGAGATAGCAAGTCCACAAGCGAGATTCCGGCGCAAAGCGGCCATGGTGGCGACGGATATGCCACCCGGCGACGAAGTCGTTGAACCAGTGCCCAAAGGCTTCTCCAAGTCCGACAGCAACCATCGGAGTGAAGTAAAGGAACCCTACGCCTTTTGAAGAAAAGCCGTAGCCTCCGGCTTCGACGGGAGTCTCCAACAGCAGGGATGACGTGATATTGATACCGACGGCCCACATGAAGGACATGCAGCTGCGCAGAATGTCAGACAAGGATGGATCACAAGGGGTTGAACTTACTAGTAGAGCATCGCTGGAAGAACTACTGGCTTCAGAATAGTGAAGACGAGCCGCCTGACGCTTACGGAGAAAAACGGAAGGTAGCCACTGTGATGCTGAATCTGCCAGATACCTAGTATGCGGAGTACTCTTTGGTAGTATGAGGAATGTCTGGGAGGCAACTGAGAAGGAGGTACGTTCCGGTTGTAGAATGTCTCATCTGCGAAGAGGAGTATTATAATCAGATCCAGGCCGATGACTCCCAGGACCATCCACATGACCGGCCGCCACTTCTCGAGTCCAGAAATCATAAAATTGGCCAAGCAGGGCCCAAGATACGGGGAGAGTACGAAAGAAGCCGCCCAGATGTTGATCTTACGGGCGTGTTCGTGCAAGTAAAACATATCCTTGATACAGGCTAAGCCGGTCACTTGATACGCAGTCAAGGTGAGGCCCATGAGAGCTCGAAAGGCGTAGAAGGTGTCGAAACTGGTGGTCAGAGCGCAGGCGAGCGTGCAAAGCGCGCCCAGGAATGTACTCCAGAACATGACAGGAGCGCGACCCCACCAGGACGAGAGGACAATCCAGATAATGCTACCGATCCCGCTTGAATAGGTCAGCACCCAAGCATTTTCTGGAGACGAATAGGGCTTACAGCATTAAGACGTTCAGGTTGCCAGCTTCGTTGACATGAGATGGTGACATGTTCCATTCTTTGCCCTGCAAGATGATGAGAGGCACACCAGCGGCGCTTGAAAAATCCCCAAGAAAGGCTGTGAAGGAGATCACTGCAAGCATCGTGTGCTTTTTTCCCCATGACCAGTTCAGCGGATCCGTCGGATCATCCGTGGGCTGTGGGATAAGAACAGTGTGGCCATCCGGGGCGAGCTTCAAGTCTCCCAACTCTTCATCGGAGCCGACATCGAGGACCACATCAAGGGAGATGTCGGCATTACGGGTAGCCTGCGGAAAGGGCTCGATGTCCTTGGTTTCCATGGTGAGTTTTCGCGATGGATTTATCGTTCAGAAATCATTGAGCATCGTCGTATAAATACTGTTGCGAGCAGACGTGCCTGGCGGTCTTTTCAATGCCGGTAATGCATAGTTTTCAATGAGCCCATTGCCGAAACACCAAGCTAGCATCCGGCAGTTCCGGCTGAAGACAACGGGGGTACGTAGTGTGGGCAGAAAGCGAGATACTTTTGTGTTGCTTGCTTTCCGTCGAAGCTCTGTGGGATACAGCATCTTCACGTGGCAAGCTGCAGGCTTTCCAGCGTGGACTTGAGGATCGAGCGCTCTTCGTTACGGTTCCATATTCCATAACAAAGGTACGTACTAAGTCAGTATGCATGAAGTGTATCATGATCAACATGAGGAGGGAAGTCAACAGATGGTGGGGTCCAAGTGGGGTACGTTGGAGGCCTACGAGGGAAAGTAAGCTGACCTACCAAGAAACGTGGCGCCTAAGCTCGGGAGTGGAATGGCTTGTTTGTACCTCGAGACCTCGGCATTGCCTTCGCTGCCGCTACCAATCGCCTTTTTACCCCATCAGAGCTAGTCAGAAGTATATGCGGAGGACCTACACGCTTGCCAAATGCCCCGAATCAATAGAGTTTCGGCAGTTGCTGTCGGCATTTGAAGCTTCAACGGGCTGCGTATATCCGCCTTTTGCACTGTACTCGCAGTTCAGCTTTCTTCAAAAAGCTGGAGGGGCTAGCACTTTGCAAGTTGAATCAAATTGCTAGCATTTTTGCGCGATAAAGCGGTATGGTGTTTCCAGTTGGCGTGCTTAGCTCCATCAGCACTCACACGGTCTGTGCGTCTCAAAAAGCTTAGAATGCACCAGGAAGTCGATAACTCAAGCTTCCAAGTACGGGTGCCCAGACCAGAGAGCAAATGAAAAGCGTGGTGACCGAAGTTAGCTGCTGTCAAGCATCCAGGGGGCCTTGGCCGGCGGCCCAATGCTTCGGATATCTGTGGCGTGTAGGATGCTGATTGGCTGCTCGGAAAGGATTATACGACGCCAGCCTTTTTTTCTGCATGCTAGTGCTGCGTGGAGGAAGAATATTGTCTAAGTTGCCTGCGATCTTTCTATATATATTGCTAGACCAATAGATGTGTAAGACCCGCCGCTATCTGAATTAGTCCCTGCACCTCACGAAGTATTGATGGAGATTGTTGACTGCAGCCATGGAAGCAGCCAATCGGGCTTCTGCAGTCATGGCCCCAATGTGAGGGGTTGAAACGACGTTTGGAAGGTCCCATATGGAGCCGTACCTCTCCCTGGTAGGCGGTTCTTCGTCGTGGCAGTCGAGGCCGACCCCCCAAAGGCGACCGTCCCGAAGGACACGTTCCAGATCCTTCTCATTGACGACGCCACCACGGGCAGTATTGATCAAAATAGCGTCCTGTTTCATCTTGCAGAGCCTTGGATAGTTGAGTAGGTCACGGGTCTCGGGATTGAGCGGTATGTGCAGCGTTAGCACATCCGCAGCCGCCACGACGTCATCGAGATCGGCCACGAAGTGATGCGGTACATTAGCCCAGGCCAATGCCTTTTCCGGCGAAGGATTGTGATCGTAGACCAGAATTTCGGCCTCGAATGCGCCGGAGAATATGCGAGCAACCTCCCGGCCGATGTGGCCCATCCCGACCACTCCTACCTTCTTCCGGAAAAGAATGAGCCCACGGCAAGTATCCTTGGCCACCACATCGCCATTGCATTGTCTCCGGTGAATGTCGGACACCTGTCGCGCGACATCCATACCTAAAGCCAGCACCAGCTCGGCCACAGCCCGTGCATTGGCTCCGGGCGTGTTTAACACCGCGATTCCGCGCTCTTTGCATGCCTCGGTATCGATTTTATCGGTGCCGACCCCATGTTTGCCGATGGCCCTTAGGTTTGGATAGGCCGCAAGGTCGGCGGCGGTCAACGGCGAGCCGCGGACCAAGATGCCTGTGGCAGCTTTGCGCCATGCCTCGGAGTCTGAAATAACTTCGTCTTGGAGGATAACATTGAAGATGGTGCGCGCATACTCAATGGCGTCAGGGTGGAATTTGTCTATAACATAGACGGTCGGCTTGGGGTTCAGAGGAGGGTTCAGAAGAGAAGGGACAGAATTGGCGGCGGATACCGCTGCAAGAGTCATCGTGGGCTAGGAGAGTTGATACTGGATACATGGATTGAGTGATCTTGCGCCAGCGGTCGGGAACTGTGTATTTATCGCGCTAATGGCGTGACCGGGTCCGTCTGCCGTACTTCGGATCTGGATCCCGAGTTTGATCGCGCTCATTCAAGCCGGCCCGACCCCGAAGATAGGGCTGATTGGTACCGACACTACAGCTCTGCATCTCGCGGCCGGAGATATGCAGACGAACCACCAGTGACAGAGCACGGCAAACGCACCGCTGCGAGCCCAGAAAATTGGCCAGCGAAGGGAAAGGGTAACGGTAGGATGCCTACGCATCGTTTTTTCACTTCTTCTTTTTTTTTTAATCGGGATTAACCCAAGCCATTACAGTCGCTCTTCTGTGGATACCTATTTTACAATATGAAATGCGGTTCTCGTCATGCAGGGAACTTACTTCGTCTGGATGAGCAGCCTAAGCAGGCTTTTAGGTGCTGTGGCTACCCGGCGTTTGTCTGTTCCTTGTTGCTCCCCATCCTGCCATGCTACGAATGAATCGTCCGACGTGAACGTGATATACAGCTTGCGAGTACCGCACGGCAGACGGTTTACGGAGGTTTTCACTACTGGTTGCACTCGTGGACCGGGCGCCTAATAAGCGTCGGTCTTCGTGTCCAACACAGCCCCTGAACTAGGCCGAAAACTCGGCAGGCCACTCACGTTGTCATCTTTTAGCCTAGCAACTGATTAGCTCACCCGACTGGTCAGCTTATGCTTGTTGCCAACTGTCAAGACACCGGTGTGCCCACCGCTGACACCGAGGCCCGCGACGGTGGCGGCAACCCCAGCCAATCACGGCAGCCGGAAAGCGAATCCGGCCCATCTTTTCAGTTCTGCACGGAGCGACTGCTGCCTGCAGTTTGCTGCCTGCAGTTTGCTAATACAGTAGCCTTTTCGTTGCACTTTGGTGCCTACCTCCATAACAGGCAGAAACGCAAGGTGCAGGGTCAGTCATTGCTACATATACTGCCGCACCAGGCTCGTTTGACTTGTTGCAGAACGCCTATCCCCTCCCTCTGGAGACCTCGTCCAGCCAGTGCTGTCACCTGGAATTCACACCATATTCCACACCGCTGGCTACGGCAGCTTCCAAGATGCCTGCTGAGGACACCAGTGGAGCAGCAACACCTGACGCTGCTACTTCCCCCAAGGACGTCAATGAGCTCATCCCATTGCTGTACGAGCTTCTCTCGAGAACCGTTGACAACTCTGCGAATCGCAAGAACTCCGAGTCTGGTGATTCTGCGGACACTCCCGGATCAGAGGGGGATATTGTGGCGGAGAAGGGCAACGAGGCTCCAGGAGGCAAGATTGCCGTCAAGGCGCTGGTTGAGCGGCCCAATAAAGACTCTGGCGAGACCGAGATCATCGAAAGGGAGAAATACTTCATCCGCGAAAAAGGCCAAAAGTTCGCCGACTACGCCCTGGTAACGAAGCAGATTTACGATGCGGACAGGAAGCTGGAGAAGACCACCGTCGAAATTCACTCGCCTCACATCCGTACAGCGCTGAAAGAGGTTGTCCAGTACTATCCTTCCGAATCGTTAAAGTTCGACCCGCCGGAGGATGTCATTTTCGAGAAGCCATATGCACTGCTGCACCACCACCGCCCAGAGCTCAAGGACTACGTATCGAAACTGGCTGGATCTGCTCATCCCGAGGCAGAGACTGTCACGGCGCATCTGCAGCTGCTTCTCAATTTCCTCGACACTGAACTTGGCGACGGCGGCCCAACGCTGAAGAAGCTGACTGACGCTGGGTTGATCAACTTCGACTTGTTGTGGGCGATTTTCAAGCCGGGAGATCTGCTCTTTGCTTCCGAATACGGAAATCCCCGACTGTACCGCTGCAGGAAGGCCGGATACGGTGAGGACAAACGCAATGGAAGGTACTTCGACGTCACATGCGAGTTCACACATGGAGATGGCGTCAAGTTTGGCACCGCCACTTGCAGCATCAAGCTGTGGCAGAGCGAAGTTTTTGTCGGCAAGGAGAACACGGCAATTAGCCATCTGCCTCTTTTTCCGCTTCACTACGCACAGGATCAGGACGCTTTGAAGGCGAGTCTCACCGAGAGGGGCCTCCGGTACCTGGATATCCGCGGAGTCTCGACTTGGGATTATGATGGACTTTTCGTCTATTTGAAGCAGCCGCCGTACGACTTCTATAGCGAATGCGCCTCTTTTGACGGCGTGTGGCTCCCGCGTTCTGTAAGCACTGCGATCAATCTACCTTGGCTGTAGCTAACCGCGCGAAGGCAAATCACCGCGTCGTGGTCGATCCGAAGACGTTTATCGAGGAGGCTACGAAGAAGGCAGAAGGCTTTGACGGAGAAGACGACTGCGATGAGGATGGTTGCACCAGCAAGCCCAACAACAGCAAGCCGTCAGCCCTGCTCGACGCGGTGGCAGACCCTCTGCTTTGCCCGCCCTTCGTCTATGGCTACTCATTGGAGACCAAAGAATGGTGCAAGTTCTTCCTCGATTGCCTTCATCCTGTAGACTGGATCCCTGATGCCATGAGCTCCCTCATTGTTTCGGAGGCCCAGAGACACCTGGTCCAGGCCCTGGTCTCCTCCCATCAATTCCCGGACCAGGCAAGAAACGAGTCAGCCCTTAAGGGCAAAGGCTTAATCATCCTGCTCCATGGCACTCCCGGAAGCGGAAAGACATTGACCGCCGAACTTGCCGCAGAACAGACACAGCGACCCCTCATGAAGATCTCTACTGGTGAACTCGGCAGCTGGGGTGGTCGGATCGCATACGAACTGCAGCGCCTCCTTACGTATGCGTCAATCTGGCACGCAATTGTCTTGATCGATGAAGCCGATGTGTTCCTCGAAGCGCGGCAAAGCGGCCCAGATCGGTTCGAGCAGAACAACCTCGTCGCCGTCTTCCTCAAGCAGCTGGAGTACTTCCATGGCATCTTGTTCATGACTTCGAATCGCGTCAATACCTTTGACCCGGCCATCCGATCCCGCCTGCACCTTGCTCTGCAGTATCACGCGCCCGACGCCGAACGCAGGAAGCTACTGTGGAAGCAGAAGCTGGAGCGTGTGTCCGAGGAGGACAGGGATCTGGACATTGACCTGTGTGCCCGTGCGATGCACCAGGCTGAGATGAACGGCCGCGAGATTTCAAACGCAGTGAACACTGCTTTGACCCTTGCAAAAAGCGGAAGCGGGCGGCTCGGGCTGTCTCATCTCGACACCGTGCTGAGGGTCTGGGAGGAGTTTGAATCCACATTGAGAAGTATCGAAAGCGCGTCATGATCTCCCTTTCTAGAGTGATAGAGTGATTTAACGCCATAGAGTCTGAATGCCATTCAGTGGTGAGAGACTTGGCCATGGAACCAAAACGACTATTATTTCATCTCGTGCGGACTGAACCTGGAATGTTGTGCGAGGTCCATTTCACTTGCTGATTACATTTACTGCATGATCCCGCTGTCATAAAAAAAAGGTAACATTCAAACCAAAAACAGCGCCAAAATCTTCGGATTTTGTAGAGCTGCCAGTCTGACTTATGAACCGCCTGTATGACACTAAAGGCCCGCTTTTTTAGGTTCAGTCACTGTGTTCCCCATCTGCAGGTATGGCAATATTGAAACTAAGGCGAGTAGCAGTGCCCCGGGCAGTCAATGATGGAGGGCGGCCGTTACTCGACTCAGAGAGGCCCACAAACTCTTCTACTTTGGATATTCATGTCCACACATGCCATGGATGTCCAGCGCAAGCTGAACGCAAGGGGTGTTTTCTGGCTTATGTCCTCGGTTAATTACGGTAAATGAGAAGAAGCTTCGGCCGAGACGCAAGGCCAACCATACTTCATCTACTCAGGTGTTCCAAGCGGTGAGGCTTCAAATAATATAAAGCAGTGCGAACACATGAAGCGAGCCAGATTGTATTCCTGTTTGAGCAGACACCCTGGGCGGTTTTTATTTGGAAAAATATCTCTGCTCCATAGATACATCCGCGGTATGGGCGACTCACGTGTTCCTGAGTCCCGCGCTGATGTGTGAGTTGGTGGCTTCTCCCCCCTACATATATTGCTATCAATTAACACTCCAACAGGCTCATCATCGGTGCTGGGCCGGCCGGCCTGGCGGCGGCCTACTGGATGGCGAAGTACGGGGTAAACGCTCGTATTATCGATAAGCGCGGCACGAAAGTCTTCACTGGCCAGGCCGACAGTCTTCGAGCCCGAACCCAGGAGCTGTTCGATAGCATGGGAATCCTGCATCGAGTGGAAAAAGAGGCCCAAGTAGTGAACGAGTTTCGCGTTTGGGTATGCGATTGTCAGATTCCAGGGGTTTTTACCTTGCTGATGTTGGCTGGCGCGAGTAGAGCCCTAATGGCAACGGAGGCATCCAAAGAGTATCGGCAATCCGCAGGACCAAGGAATCATATGCCAAGTCACGTTTCTTCAGCTCAGGCTTGAGCCAAGGTCGCGTAGAGCGTTTCTTGCTAGACGCCATCAAGGAAGCGAATCCTAATCTGCACATCGAGCGCGGAGTGATTGCAGAGTCGCTTGAGTATAACGAAGAGCTTGAAAATGATCACCAGGCGTATCCCGCAACGGTCACAGTCAGAACACTCAGCGATGAGGAAGCAAGCCCTTCGTCCGTATATGGATCGTCTTCCGCAGAAGTCCGAAACGGACTTTTTCGCAGCAGCCTATCTCCGGACGATTGGGAAGAGCTCATTAATGCAAGCAAAGCCAAATCGGGTCGTGTCGAAGTCATCAAAGCCAGGTATGTAATCGGTGCAGATGGTGCACACAGCTGGACGAGAAAGCAGATGGGGGCGAAGATGGAGGGAGAGGCTTCGGACTTTGTTTGGTACGCGCCCGCATCCTTTTCCATATCACCCACGCTCATTGCAGTAGGGGCGTCATGGACGTGGTACCTATATCAAATTTCCGTGAGTAATGTCTGCCTCGTCAGCGCTCCTGGCTCGTGCTAATCTCAGCAAGCCGACATACGTCAAAGCTGCATGATTAAGAGCAGCGTCGGATCCACCTTGACCTTCGGCCGAGAGGACAATCTTATGCGTCTCTACATCCCCCTCTCCGAGGTGGCGCATGGCCTTGGCCTCGGGCAAATTGACAGGTCCAACATTGATCTGGGAACTATGAAAACAATTGCAAAAGCAATTTTCAAGCCTTATGACTTCGATTTTAGAGTCTGCGAGTGTAAGTCATTGTGCCATAATGCCAGCCCCGCTCTCGGACCGCATACTGATATGTACCGGCAGGGTGGTCTGCGTACCAAGTAAGCATTTCCACGTTTGCTAGCCAGGCGCAAACTAACGCAGACTGCTGCAGGTTGGCCGGCGCGTCGCCTCAAAGCTCACCAGAGGCAACCGCATCTTCATTGCCGGCGATGCGGCACACACCCATACACCCAAAGCTGGGGTGGGCATGAACATCTCGATCCAAGATGGCTTCAACCTCGGCTGGAAAGTTGCGTCTGCCGCTGCTGGAATCACGAAGCCGGAGGCCATCCTGCCCACGTACGAGCTCGAGCGCCATCCGATCGCAAAAACGCTGTTCGAATTCGACCAGACATGGTCTGATCTGTTCACCAACGACAAAATCAGCCCCGGGGAGTTCAAGGCCCGCGACGAAAGATACAGTGACTTTGCTCAAGGCCTCCTGCTGGAGTATCCGAACAGCAGTCTCGTGGACCGCCGGTGGAAGGTCGATATTGCCGCGAAGCTCGTTGCAGGCGAGCGCTTCTGGCCCGCCAAGTTGACAGCTCATGCGGACGGACTGCCCGCCTGGTCAACAAACATCATGAAGAGTGATGGGCGGTGGCGCATCGTAGTCCTCGCCGGTGACGTATCTGTTCCCGCCCAGAGGGCACGTCTGCAAAGCCTCTGCACGCACCTTGGGCAGGAGGACGGGGATTCCATCAGGCGCCGCTTCACGCCGTCTGAACGGAAGATTAACTCAGTCATCGACGTCATCGCCATACATTCTGCTCCAAGGACAAGCCTTGACCTTTACGATTTTCCGGAGGTACTGCGCCCCATGGACGACAAAGGAATCGATTACTACAAAATATGGGTAGACGAGGACCAGGAATTTGACCAGGATGCCGATGGAATGGCCTTCGACAAGTGGGGTCTAGACAGAAAGAGAGGCGCTGTGGCTATCATGCGCCCTGATCAGTATATCGGATGGCTTGGTGACCTGGAAGATGTTCCGGAGATGAGGAACTACCTTGATGGGGTTCTCTGCACTGCTGAGTAATGGCCTTCTCGGCAAGTATCGAGCGGAGAGAGTCACGACACGGTATGGTCGAAGTATCGGACAAGTCGCATTTGGCACTTCACGCATCACATCTGTAGGAGTCATTCGTGGCACGTGTACTGAGTCAGTTTGGGCAACATCAAGCGCCACTTCCCGGCAGCCTGTTTCGAGATTGGGTGCTGCCAACTCCTATTAGTATCCCTCCGATTCTTCTGCACCCAGGTGCGCGCGGCATGCAGCTTCGCCACAGGGCCATTCAATTGAACGCAGTGAACTTTTGTCCGACGCAGCATTGCACCCATGCATATCCATATATATCCCCATCCAATATGATGAGCTTCTTTCCTTGAAATCCCTTAGAGCTTTGTCAAAATAGATCTAGAGCAGAAATCAGATATGCTTTCTACACGTGCGCGTGGCAATACATTGGCTGCCTCAGTCCCGGCGTATGTTCTAAAGAACTGTGGGCAGGCCTCAATGATGGCAAGGGCCCAGCCATGCTGCCATTGGGTCCCAGTAGGTAGATCCGAAGGC
Organism: Macrophomina pseudophaseolina; assembly: GCA_022204955.1. Classification (NCBI taxonomy): domain Eukaryota; kingdom Fungi; phylum Ascomycota; class Dothideomycetes; order Botryosphaeriales; family Botryosphaeriaceae; genus Macrophomina; species Macrophomina pseudophaseolina. Next base: position 21,961 of record JAJJID010000004.1, on the reverse strand, counting down.
TGCAGTTAAGCGAAGGCACTACTCCTTGGATGGCGTTTACCCGGATAAGGTTCATCTCTGAGGCTAACTTAAAACTTAGCTTATAAAGTTTGACGTGGAGAGGAGTTAATGCATTCTTTGGGCTCCAGCCGTGGCAATGACATGTTAGTTTCTTCTTGATCTTTGTTGGCGTCAGAATACAAGATTTCGCCAAGGATGGCTTCTGGTATTCCCCGAAGTTGTTAGGACAGTCTGCACAACGGCCGCCTCAGCAAGTACAGAAATGCGAAACGATTTGACCCGAGATATGTGCAAGGCTTGAAGACTATATGTCTACTGGGTAGGGAGTACATCATAGATTAACGCTCGAGGGATGATGATCATAAGATGATGTTCATCTCCGCTAGAAGAAAGTATACTCTAGGTCTCCGAGCAATACTGTCTACGCTTACTCGTATGTACTGAGGGATATATAATTAGATAATCTTTATCCCCGCAGGAAGAACTTATAGTTTAAATCTTCGAGAGACGGGTAACTCTTGATAGGGCGATCCCTTCCAATAAGGATTATCTGGGTATACCGACTAAACCCCCTTGCAGCCGGTTTTTTCTAGGTAAATAACGGATATCTGGTTATACCGTGATCTGGAGCATCTCACCCCGTAAAATCATTATAGCCAGAGCCCTTTTTTCCTAGCCTCGGGTAACTAAGAGCGGTGGAGCCTCGAAAATATTCCGTCTAGACGCAAGTTCCCTGCTACCCGGCGATATTTCAGCTTAGTCATCTCATCGGCCACACCGTTTATCTGATTATAACGCGCCGCCTTTTGTGACGGCCTAGTTTACCGTAATTAATGCTTACCATCTAGCATACACGCTTACCCTTGCCAGTTGGTATGTAATAACTAAATAATTTATTAAGATTTTATTGTCTTAAAATAAGAGATGTACTCTAGATTTGCTTTATATCTATTAAAAGAATCGTTTAGGCGGCAATCTGTTGTTTCTTACTTAGAGTATTAAGGCTAAAGAAACTATAATGATTAGATAATTTACACTCTCCAAGAAGAAATTGTAATCAAGCTATACCATTCACGCTGACCCGTCGCGAGCAGTATATAAAGACTGTGCAAACCCATCTTTACTCTCTCCAACCAAGAAACATATCTTCATATATCCTTACCTGTTAACATGATTCACTACGTGGCCATTAGCTTCCTCCTCCTTGGAGCGACCTCGGCGGCACCCAGCCAAAATGGACAGCTCGAAACTCGCCAGGACAATCAGGCGCCCTTGCGTTGCTTCGAGGTCGAAAGAAACAACGTCGTTTCTTCGTGTTGCCAATATACTTCCGCTGCGTGCAAATTCGACGGACCTGGCGCCGTGAGTTTGGGGAACAATGATTTCTGGGACATGAACTGACTCCCGGGAAGTGCCTGTGCGGTTCACAATACTGGCCTTATTGCAAGCGTATCAATGCAGGCAGGGCGCAAGTGAGTAAAGACTGTTATAGGCCCCTACTTTAGTGAATAATCAGCACTGATAATGACGCGTAGTGGGAGGGATGTGGCATTCAGCTATAGACGGGAGTTGTCCATGGGGATGAAAAGATAGCACAGATAACAAGAATTGGAATGAAAGGCTCAGGTTGAACAAAGATTTCGATGTGCATGTGGCTTACAAATACGAAAGGATGGGACCATTTGAACCGCAGCCGATCTTGCACCTGGGCTGGCTCGCTGTGAGACCTCGGCTGCCACTCCCACTGCACCAACCAGACTGCAGTGCTCCAAAAGAGGTCGGCAGTGCCGCGACTAACTAGTCGGGCAATTGGCTGCCTGGCTTATAGCCTGGTAGGCGACTGGGAAGGGTCGGAAGGCCCGTTGGAGCCTGACACTCGCGCCCACCGCGCGCCTTTCGCCGAGCATTTTGACGTGAGTCACTCGTGAGAACCAAGTAGCAGAAGCCATTGGCGGACAGCATGAGCAAGCACGCATCCCTACATCTTGTGTCCAGTTGCTGACCTTCCGCGGCGCGGGACGGGGCATTGGGAGCGCGTGAACAGTCATTTCGCCTGCAGCTTGATCCGCGATGCTTATATATAAGCCTAAACGGCACCCATTTCTCGCTCTCAACTTCGCGGGAGGCTCTCTCGGAATTTCCTGGTTGCTGCCAGATTCCGCATTTCGATTCGCAAAGCGGGGCGTTCGCGCAACTTGGACGAACAAGCACGCCATCGCCGCCGATAGCAGCCGCATATTCCCGTCATTCAAACCACGAGCCCGCTAGCGACATCTGGAGCCGGTAACTCCCACAATCTTAAGAAACCAGCCAGGCGAAAATTTTCACCTCTCACCTAGTTCCATGTTCAACTGCGCAACCTGAGTTCCACTCGACTCTGCACGGTGGAAAATGACGTCCATATCGAGCAAAGCATCTTCCTCATCTGCCTCCAGCGTCGGGGTTCCCGCGAGATGGAATAGTGGAGTCGATGAGAGAGCTCCGCTGCTGCCTGCTGAAAGGCCCGGCATTAGAGCGGTGGTTCAAGAGGCAGATGAGACGGCGGCGTCAACCCGGAAACTGCCCACAGATGATTACATCCGCCCAACCACATCGCGCAGAAAGATCATAAGCATATTGGCGGTGCTCTTGATTGGTAGGTCGCCCAAGGGCTCATGACTCATTGCTCACCATGCCCCGCAGCACTCACTCATCGATAACGCACTTCAGGTGTTCTGCTTTCAAACGCCGATATATCCATCGTACTTGCAACTCATGCTCTGATCGCGTCTGAATTCAACGACCTCGCCAATTCAAGTTGGATCTTCGTCAGCTTTGGGCTCGCCGCCACCGCTGCGCAACCGCTGGTGAGCAGTGTTGAGCGCATCGTGTCAGCCCATCCCGTGCTCACATCGTCCAGATTGGAAAGCTGTCGGACATTTACGGCCGCAAATATGTTCTTCTCACCACATATGGCCTGTTCATTCTAGGCTGGTAAGTAATCTTCGCGTCCAAATTGTTGCACCTGGGCTAACTGAGACGTCCCAAGCGCAATCATGTGAGTCGACGACGCGGTCCGAGTCGTTTTCGGCATCACTGATCATTGAGACAGCGGCGTTGCGCCTTCTCTCGGGATTGTCATACTAGGCCGTGTGATATCTGGAATTGGTTGCGCTGGCATGAGTGCTTTGGTGTCCATCATCATAACTGGTTGTTCACTGTCTCTCCTCCCCCGAAAGCAGCCGCTTACGCCCCATACAGATCTTGTGCCACTGCGTGACGTCGCTGTATGGCGCAGTTACGTTAACATATTCTCGACGACTGGAAGATGTTTGGGCGGACCAGTTGGCGGCTGGTTCACAGACACGATTGGTTGGAGATGGTAAGCTCTTCCCCCTCCCTGGCGCTGCCGTAGAAGCTGCTTCTCAGGACTTCAGGATGTTTCTCGGTCAAGTTCCAGTCATGATAGTGGCATCTGTCCTTGCGTGGTTCCTCATCCCGGCCACCATTCCTCCAGCGTATGCGCGCGAGCCTGCCGAGGACGACGATAAAGGAAGGCCATTTTCGCGGCTCGACATTGCCGGCTCCATCACCCTTGCATCGGCCATTCTCTTCCTGATGTTGCCATTGGAGCTGGGCGGCCAAAAGCTTCCCTGGTCGCACCCAATGATTTTTGTGCTTGGCGGACTGGCTGTGGTGACGGGTGCGCTCTTCGTGCAAGCAGAGAAAAGAGCAAAAGAGCCTGTATTCCCACTCGGGCTTTTCAAGGTGAAAGACTTCGTCATCAGTCTCATTGTCTTCGGATTGCAGATGGGCGCGCAGTCAAGCATGATGTTCACCGTCCCGCTTTACTTTCAAGTCACCGAAGCCGCCAGCTCGACCAGAGCGGGAGCACATCTCCTTCCGGCCGTCATGGGAAACACTATCAGCCAATTGATAAGCGGAGCTTTCATTGGGCGGACCGGCCGATACAAGTTCCTCGCCCCGGTAGGAACGTCCCTGACCTCAGTGTGCTACTTCCTTTTGCTTTTGCGGTGGAATGGCCATACCAATCTCTGGGAGAGCCTTTACATTATCCCCGGGTAGGATAACTCCCTACTCAGCCCATGTTTTCTTATGAAGCTAATTTCCTGAGCAGTGGATTCGGTACCGGACTGGCTGGATCGGCCCTCTTCATTGCCCTGACTGCGTCCATTGATCCCTCAATGGTGGCGATCGGTAGCTCAAGCATGTATCTGTCTACCTCAGTTGGTTCTCTGTTCGGGATGGCGTCGAGCTCTGCAGTTCTGCAGTCGGTAGTGCGGCACGGCTTGCAGAGGGTCGTCGCGCCCGGCGTAGCCGATCGCGATGAGTTCATCCGACGATGTCTCGAGGACATTGGATTCATTCAACGTCTACAGGAGCCCATGAAGAACAAGATTGTCCAAGTCTACCTCCGAGGCTTCGATGGAATCTATAGTAAGCCCCAAGCCTTGTATTAGCGACCATGAGCTTACGTTATTCGCAGTACTGTCCATTGCTTTGTCAGCTGTATGCACTTTTTTGGCGCTGTTCATCAGAGAACGACCACTATCGTGACGTGTCCTAGACGATCCTCATCCCGCATACGCACCAACACAAGGGACATTGTAGAACAGTTTCAGACGCAAGTAGATCCATGTCAAAGAGCAGTTTGCAGACATTCAACATATATGATAGAGTTTCATTTTCCCAAAATCCGCACGCCGCAAACACTCGGAGATGTGTCGCACCCAACCAAAAAAAGAAAAAAAAAAGAAGGCCCAAAATGAAACACCAACGCCGTCGCCTGCGTCCTTTGAAGTGATGCCGCACCCAGGACCGCACAAAATCACCTATCCTTCCAGTCTTCCCAGCTCCAACCGCTCACGCCCTCCTCCACCGTCAGCCGCCTGGTTTCGAACCTGATGGCCTCGTACATGACTGCAGCGCCCCTGGCCTGCTTATGCCACGGGCCTTTCCCGCCGTCCGCAGCATCCTGCCTCGAATGCCAAAAGCCTGTGCCGAGAAGTCAGCAACTGATTTTTTTCTTTTTTTTTTCTGGCTAGAGAGGGAAGCCGGTGGGAGGGAGGAGGGTTGACGCACAGGTCGCGAGGTTCCGCCTCTGGCCATCGGGCACTCCAAACCAGTACTTGAGGAGGCCGCCGCTCCGCACCGCCTCCTCGTGGCTCTTCTCGTCCAGCAAGCCTAGCCGGTCGCGGTCGATGGCCTCCTTGAGCACGCTCCTGAACGCAACGACGTAGAACTCGGCGCGCGGCCACGCGAACCCCGGCGCCTGCGCGACGAGCCGGCGCAGCTCGGCGAACAGCGCGCCGAAGTCGAACGCCTGCTCGTACGGCAGCGTCGCGAAGTCGTCCGACGCGGGCGTGAGGGTCTGCAGCGCGCGCGCGAAGAGGGCGGACGCCGTCGGCAGGCGGGCGAGATCGAGCGTGTGCGTCGGGCCGGGGTAGGGCGAGGAGATGATGTGGCCGGGCAGGAGCTCGCCTGCGGCGACGGCCGGACTGTTGAGATGGTGCACGAGCTGCAGCCGATCAACGATCGCGGGCTGCTGCGGGTTTCCCTGTGTGGCGGTGCTGTTGGAGTCGGTGTGGGGGACAGCGGCGGGCGGGTGATCGGCAACAGCGGCGGTGCTCATGGCGGCGGGAGTGCTCTTTGTTCCGGGGCGCGCCGAGCGCCAGGGTCCTTGGGGGAATGGCCAGGGGCTGAAGTGTTCCAAAGTACTCAAGGGAAGGGCTTGGGGAGGCCGGTCTGCGAGAGCTGGCCTGGATGCTATGATTTGGCGGTCATGAAGAGCGAGCTCGTCTCGGTCCAGGCATGTACATACGGCGGCAGTGACCTGCTTTTCAAGCTGGGCGGTTTACGAGGCGGCTTCGCGCGATCTTTTTGTGCAATCACGCAAAATGATGCCTTCGACGCGTTTTATGGCTAAGGCGGCTGCTAGGTATGACCGCCACGCACGAGCCATTGCAGCTTTGGCTCTCGTTGCTGGAGAGGTGCGTGGCCAGGTCTCAAAACTAAGGGATGCCCACGTGTAGAGCCGGGGAAGGGCTGCTTGCTGGTCGCTGGTCTCTCGTCCCACAAAAAGCCCTCCGCGCGTCCACTCGGGCTGACTTTGCTGGAATTCGTTGCCCCTTTGCGACAAGGCCTGTGCCAAGCTTAACGCTGTGAGACGGTGCGGAACATCAGATTTTCTTCTAGACCTCGGTTCTTGAGCGGCCTTTTAACTTCCAACCCGCCTGTTCTCCTCCCACCGCGCGACGCCCGCACCTAACCCAATGATGGACATAGCACGGCGGTCAGTCCGCTCACGGTCCGAAGAACGTCCGGTTTCACAGTGATGCATCCCCTACCGGCCCGTGGTTTGGACACCGCATTTTTCGCCTTGCGCACCGCCTATCCCTTGTTCGCTCGGGGCTCGACGACTCGTCCTTCCCCTGTCGACCAAGGACGCCAGCGGAGCTAGAGAGCACCACAGCAACAGCATCCTCTGCCGACGCGTCCCTGGCACGCTCAAAGGCTCACCTCCTCCTTCCTCCTTTTGGCAGCAACCTTGAGCACGGGATTCACGTAAACGCTGGAGCCGAAGGGAGCGCGGAGCTGCGGGTTCTCATCCACAAACCTCCAGTCATACTTCATGACCAGGTGGGCGAGCATGAGCTTCATCGTGTTGGCAGCGTAGAAGCGGCCCGGACAGGCGTGGACGCCCAAGCCGAACCCCAAATGCTCGGGGCTGATGCTCGCGAACTGGTACTTTGATTCGTCGCCCGGCTGCGAGCGTAACCTGAGGAATCTGTAGCCGTCGAATCGGTCCGCGTTGGGCCAGAGAGCCTCGTCGAGGTTGTTGGTCGCGTGCACCATGAGCGCGCTTCCGGCGGGAAGAGTCAGGCCGTCGGACAGAGTGACCGCCCTCTCGACGTAGCGGTCCATGACCACTGGTCAACGTCAACAAGCTGCGGGGACCTCCCTTGCTGGAGAATACTCACGGGCATCCACCATATGTCTGCGGTGCGATTCCTTGATGAAACTGTCGTGGAGCTTCATCTGGTTCAACGAATTTCTCTGCCAGCCTTCCCTGCCAATCACAGCAACCACCTCCTCTCGGAGCGGACCCGCATACTCGGGGTGGTTGATCAAATCAGCCATTAACCAGCTCGACGCTTCCGTTGTCGTGTGAATGGCAGCGACCGACAGCATGATCTGCGCGTCGGCGATGTTGAAGCGCCGTCCCTTGGCGGTCTCGTCCATCCAGCCGATCATGTTGTCGGCCTTGGGGGGCTCCCTTCCTTCGGCTACAGCATCCCGCACAGCTTGTCTGTGCGCGTCGACGTAGGGCTGGATGACGCGGTGCCCGATTTTCGACAGCTCCCGCAGCTGCCGGCAGGGCGGAAGGAACCAGTAGACGAAGGGGCGGAGGACGGGAGACCAGGACAACAGAGCTTGTTGGCCGGCAAACCCAGCGACGGCGTACGTCTGGCACAAATCGAGCCATTCCTTGTTGCGGGAGAGCTCTGCGCCGAGGAAGACACGCGAGGTCACTTGGCCAATCACCCGGGCGATCAGGCCGCGGAGACCAACTTCTGTCCATTCTTACACAAGATTGTCAGAGACGGAGAGGACGCTGGACCGTTAAACCCCTACCTTCATCGCTTCCCAGCAGCTCCTCGAGGATCTTGGTGACCTCTTGCGAGATTTCCTCTGTGAAAAGCGCTGCGTTGTTGGTCAGTCCAGGGAGGGAGGAAATCTTAACTGGATACTCATCTGCACTCTTACTTAGCGATTGGGTAAGCTTGTTCTTTGTCGCATCCTGGATTACGTTGTGCTGGTTCAGGGTGCCAAACGGCTCGAACCCGGGGTAGGAGGAGAAGAATTCCTTGGAGCATCAGAAGATTGGCAACATTCTGGAAAGCGGGAGAGACCTACCCTGGTGATGATCTTGCCAAAGCTCATATGTGGATTGTTTCTGATCTCGTACGCATATCGGTTGGGGAGCACGATCTTGGGCCCGCTGGCAGTGATCACTTGGAACGCCGCCCCCTTGTGCTGATGGGGTCAGTTGGGTTATCCCGTGCACACAGCGATTGTCGAGTGGTACCTGCTTGGCGCCCGCCTCCAGTATCTGACATCCATTGACTATCCAGTTGGCTCTCGCCTTTGCCATTTTGAAAAGGCCGTTCTGATCCAGCCCGACGACAGGAAACCCTTCGAACGGTCGTTCCTCCAAGTAATACACCAAGGAGGCAACTGACAAGGCGGCAAAGACAAGCAGAACGGGGATGGGACTTAATTCTCCCGCCGGGGAGGCAAGGCTGAGGGACATTGTGTGCGCCCCGCTTTTTGCAGACGAGAGAGCGACCGCGACAACGGATCCGAAAAGACTTTGGACCGTTGTCCTGCAGCGGCCGGGCCTTTATAGCCGTTGCGAAGATGCGGCTCAGCAGTTGTGCCGCAACGGCGGGCCCAACGGTCCGGGCTGGACGGCCTTGAATGTGCCTGTTTCCGCCTCAAGAGCACAGCATATTGCTAGTGCTGAGAAGCTACCGGCCCGCTCCCAGGCGTCCCGGCGGTTATCAATGGCCAAGCCGGGGCGCGGCTTGCGCTTGGGAAGGGGACGCTACGCCGTACGCTGAGCTCCAATCGAACCTCGAAGCTCCTTTCTTGGCTCCTGGAATCCCCATGTCAGCCAATCCCGCTGCAGTCACCGGCAGCCCGCGCCGCACTTGACGCCCGTTCTGGGGTGGGACCTGCTCTTTCGGGCGCATCTCGTACGACGGGCAAGTGAAGGATGAGGCATGATCTGCCGTGCAAGCGTGGTGAGTCCCCCTGCGCATCGCAAAAGTTTGTTCCGAAGCCCAGGCAGCAGCCTACAAAATGTGGGGCAGCCTGGGTCTTGCGCAGGTCCACACGCTCCCCGGCGCTCTGATCCTCAACCCAACACCGCTTTTGTCAGAGTGGAATTGCTGCTGTTTTCTCTCTTCGGCAAGACAGTTTCGTGCGAATCCGTTTGAATCGCAATCGCCGTCAGCGTTCCAGCAAGCGTCCTTCATCTTTCAAAAATTCTGTCCGAAGTTATGTCACCGCCGGAGCGTTCCACGTCCTGTTCCGCGACGCCGGTATGCGCGCGGCGAATATCGAAGTCTTGCCCGGATTCCTCCATTGGATTCCGGCTCTACAACAGAACCACAGAGCTGATGAACTCGTGCGCTGCGCTTTCAGTATAGAGTAGGAGTGCTGTGATGCACGCCTCGTACCCCGCATATACTCAAAGGGCGCAGATGTAGCAGGGCGCAGATGTAGAAGGGCGTGCGTCTGCGGAACGTGCGAATCCTGCAGGTGGCGCACAAAGCCCAAACATAAGAGCCTCCGCCCGCCCACGAGCAACAAAAACTTTGTCCTTCGGCATTCTGCAGCCAGTAGGAGGATATACTCAGCATGGATCGGGAACAAGACCTGGCGGTCACACGGGCGGTGGAGGAACGTCCACCGCAAGAGCCGGCGTCTGTTGCAGCGGCCGCTGAGCCTCTTGCACTTGAGGAAGCCTCCCCGCCACGCAGCAAGTTCAGAATCACCGCCATCGTGGTTGCGCTGTTTGTAAGTTGAACAGCACCGCTCATCCCGACTAAGTGCTTTGGCTAAATCCGCGACAAAAAGTTAACCATCTTCGTTGCTGCGCTGGACCAAACGATCGTTTCGACAGCCATCCCAACCATCACGTCCCGGCTGCACTCAGCATCCGGCTACACGTGGATCGGCAGTGCGTACATCCTGGCCTCGGCCTCCGTGGCGCCCGTCTGGGTCAAGTTGTCGGACATCTGGGGCCGCAAGCCCATCATGCTACTCGGCCTCGTCCTTTTCTTCGGCGGCAGCATCCTCTGCGCGCTCGCCCCCACCATGAGCGCGCTGATCGCGGGGCGCGCAGTCCAGGGCGTGGGCTGCGGAGGCGCCATGCCCCTGGTCACCATCACCATCTCCGACCTCTTCAGCCTCCGGCGACGCAGCTTCTTGTTCGGCCTCACCGAGGTCGTGTGGGCGGTGGCCGGCGGGATCGGCCCAGTCCTCGGTGGCGTGCTGGCGGAGCACGTCTCATGGCGATGGATCTTCTGGATCAACGTGCCCATCGCCGGCACCGCCTTCCTTCTCATCCTCCTCTTCCTCGACGTGCACGATCCACGCACCCGCCTTTCCGACGGCCTGCGCGCCGTGGACTGGTTCGGCACCGTGTCCGTCCTCGGATTGACGCTGATGCTGCTGCTGGGCCTCAACTTCGGCGGCGTCGTGGCGGCCTGGTCCTCCGCCAAGGTCATCTGCCTGCTCGTCGCCGGCGCCCTGCTCGCCATTGTGTTCGTTGTCGGCGAGAAGCGGCTGGGCGCCGCTGCCACCACCCTTCGGCCGCTCGTCCCCATTTCCGTCCTCTCCCAGCGCACCATCGTCGCCGCCATCACCGCTTCCTGCCTCCACCAGTTCGTCTCCATTGCCGCCGAGTACTACCTGCCGCTGTACCTCCAGTCCGCCCAGCTCGCATCCCCGACCCGCTCCGGCCTGCTCATCCTGCCGCTCATCCTGACCGAGGCCACCGCTGCCACCGCGGCTGGCATGCTGATCCACCGCACCGGCGAGTATCGCCAGGTGCTGCAGGCCGGCATGGTCCTCACCGCGCTGGGCGTTGCCCTGTGGACGCTGCTCGACGCCCGCACCAGCATCGCGGTTGTCGTTGGATTGCAGGTGGTCGCTGGCGTCGGCGTGGGCGCGTGCTTCCAGGCGCCCACCATCGCGGTACAGGCCGTCGTCCCCGACCAGGACGACGTCGCCAGCGCAACGGCGGCGCTGGTGTTCCTGCGGAATCTGGCCACCGCGGTGAGCGTCGTGGCCGGCGGCGCGCTGTTCCAGAACGGGGTGGCGCTGCGCGAGGGCGCGTTGAGGGAGGCGGGGATGGGCCCCGAGGCGGCGCGGGAGCTGGCGGGGCCGGATGCAGCGGCGAATGTGGGCTTGATTGGAAGGATTGAGGATGCTGGGCAGCAGGCGGCGGTCAAGGACGCGTTTGCGTGGAGCCTGCGGAACCTCTGGATCATGTATGCATGCGTAGCCGCATGCGGCGCGGTGGCAACGTTGTTTATCGAGAGAAGGGTTCTGAGCAAAGAGCATACGGAAACCAAGACGGGGCTCAGGGAAAAAAAGGGAAATGAGGCCGTCGCTGAGGGCTGATTGGCCCACCGCCGGAAAAGGCAAACATAAGGTCCGGGGGATTCGGTAATTATCGTGGACGAAACACCTAACGGAATCCCCTGCTTTGGCAAAGTTCACTTGGACAGTTCATAAAGCGCAGTGCGTTGATATAGACTTGCCTATTGCTCTGTGTGCATATGTATGCCCCCGAACCCTTCCCACAGCTTTCGTTTGGTATCTTTCATTATTAATGATTACACACTCCTACTGAACAAACACTGCCTAGTAGATTTAGATAACGGTACCCTTGACCTGCTTCTTGTCGACGTTGTAGTCCTTCCAGATGGCAATGGCTGGAATAGCAAGGACGAGAACAGCGGTGGCAGCGATACACTCGTACTTCTGAGCGTAGCCCCAAGCGTAGTTGATGGCATCCCTGGTCTGGCTGCCTACGGGGTAAGTGAGCTGGGTGGTGTAGCCACCAGCAACAATGGTGGCCCAGTTGGCCTGCTGATCAGCGGGAAGTCTCGACCTCAGGGCCTCTCCGAACGTGTTGTTGTAGATCGCAGCGCCGACCGCCTGTCCAATGGCGCCGCCAATGCTGGACATCAAACCAAGGATCGAAAGCATCATGGGGACGCCCTGGTGGTCGGCGGCAGCCATGACGGCCATGTCGTTGCCGATGACGAGGGTGCCACCGGCGAATGCGATGAAGATTTGGCACATGATGATGTAGCCGATGTCGTTGTCGGTGCCGCGGAAATGGATCATCAAGCCAGCGCCGAGGAACATCAGGGGCAGCCCAAAGCCGAAGCAGGTCCATTTGAAGTGCTTGGTCCAGCGCACCCAGAGACCGAAGATGGGTGACCAGAAGCACGAGCCTACATTGTAGATCTGCGTCATGTAGCCGGTCATGGAGATGTTGAGGTTGTAGACAACCATGACAAAGTAGTAGAAATAGAGATCCCACGAGTAGAAGCTGAAGTAGAGCACTGCCGACACGACGCAGGCGCCGAGAACGGTGCGCTCCTGAAGCAGCTCCCAGCGCACGAAATGCTTGGTGGCGAAGAATCTCTCCCAGACGTAGAAGACCGGGAAGAGAAGAACGCCGATGACGACCATGGCGATGAATGTGGCGCTGTGGTACTCGGACCTTCCATAGGAGGCCAAGCTGAAAGGCAGCAGGAAGAGGACGAAGGCGGCCATGAGGATGAAAGCGCCAATGACTGGAGAAGTGTTAGCGGGAAGATGGAGCTTGAAGAAAAAAAAAAAAAAAAGGTGGGAACGCACCATCAAACTCCTTGACGTAATGGACGATAGACTGCATGGCAGTGCGGCCACTGGATTCTGTCTTGTAGATGCCCAGCTTCACGGCCTTCCTCTGGTAGTACTTGAAGACGATGGCCAGCGGGGCGAAGACGACGAACATGATGGGGATGAAGACGCCGTACGCCACGCGCCATGTCGTCATACCCAGGAATGACTGCGCAGCAAGGGGGCCGGTGAAGGCGGTGCAAATGAAGGGCGTGCTGACGAAACCGAATGCAAACGCTCTGTTGCGGAGGCCGGAAGTGTCGGCAATGAAGACGTCGAGGATGAGGTAGATGGCATCGTAGCCAATCCAGTACAGGACATAGCCGGCAGCATAGCTGTCAGGACCATCAGACCCGGAGATGATGGCCATGCCGACCAGGTAGACAACGACAAAGAAGGAGAAGGCCTCGGCGCGGCCCCAGATGTTGAGAGTCTTCGCAATCGGCAGCTTCAAAACACCGCCAATGATGCTGGAAAGGATGTTGGCGGTGGAGATCTGGGGAGCGGTGGAGAAGTTCGAGTAGGCAAGGTAGTTGACGTTGTTGCCAATGGACTGCTGGAACGCCAGCATGAAGAAGCAGACCCAGATCCTGCGGTGGCGTCAGCAAGTGGTGCAGACTGAAGTCATGACAGTAGAAACGTACCATGCGTAGATGAACCAGACGGTCTTCTTGCTCCAGACCAGGGCGGCGGCCTCAACCTTCTGCACACCCTCCTCGGCCTCCTTGGTAATCTGGTCAGGGTGCTGCTGGATCTCGCGCTCATTGCGCGCCTCGAGGCTCAGCGTGTCCGCGTCACTGCTCGAGGGATGGTCGACGGTGACATGGTTCTTGGGCTCGTGCTCGGGCTGCGGGCTGACAGCCGATTCGGCGACGACGGCGTCCTTGCGGCCCCTAAGGTTAGAGAAGGCGCCCATGGCTGTTGCGGGTAGCAGGATGGCGAGCGGGAAGGCTTGGAGACGCAAGCACGACGGGGCGAGACCGGGAGAGCTTAAATGACTGATCTACCCGTCCTCCTGCCCTGCAGAAGGGCGACTAGCAGAGTTTTTGCCGACGACCATGTCCCGGGGTCGCCCACGAGGTCGGTGGCCTAGCAGGAGAGCGACATTTTCATCTAATAAGATAAGATAATCCTGGGGCCGCGACGTCGGCGCATCTCAGGCGAATGAGGGCGCAGTGTGGGCGCCGACACTGGGCCCAGGGCGGGCCAAGTGCATAAAAGGCGCCACCGCCACCGCCTTAGTTCCGCCAATAAATCTTAAATCGAAGCTGTCGCCGGATCTAATCTGATCCGTGCCATCGCCCGGCCCGGTATCTGCCGCCCGATGCGACGCTGCTCGAGAGGTGACGTGAAGATTCTCCTCAGCTCCATGTCACTTGGCCCGCAGAGCCCACGTCCGCCCGGTCGCCGGAGCTGCCTGCCATCGCCCGTCTTGCGCAGGCCAAGCCTGCAAGGGCGAAGAAGCTTTCGAAGCACTGTGCCGCCGACTGCGGCGCCCACGCCCGTCCCTCGCCTCGGCACAGGCGGCGCAGCTGCAAGCATCATCGACCAGAACATGGCCTTCTTCCGCGGCCTAATGCACCCGGCCTGTTCGGTCGCGTTGAAACATTCGAGTCTCGATGATCGGAGCCGCCGACGCCGCGTCAGCCCTCGCCTCTACCCGGCCGTACTCCTCCGCGCCAAGTGCCAGCGTTCCATCTCAGACGACCACCTGGACCTCGTGAAAGCGCTCTGGCGAGGGCGGCGGCGCGGACGAAAGGCCTTTCTTTTTTTATTTTCGCTGGCGAGCTGGCCGCGCCCCACGAATCATGGCTCAAAGGACACGGTAATCTCCGCGTGTGGGCCGAGCATCAGACGAGGCTTGCTACAACTCGAACCTCCTCCGTCGTCGCTTCCGTCCATTCACCACACACGCACTGGAGCGCATTGCGCCATGCTCTTGTCTTCGCAGCTTCGAATCGGCGCCCCCGGCTGCGCGCAGCAGGAAGCCGGGTCGGGTGTTGGCTAAAGCCCGACGATCAAGCGACAAAGCCCGATGGTGGTGGGGCCAACGCGGAGCGAGCAGCGGCATGGATAAAAAGGAAAAGAGTCGGCTCGCCCTCCCAATGGGGAGCCACGCGGTCCGCCCCGTCCATCTGCCCCCGCCTAATTGGCCGGCAAGTGTTGGGTAGGCTTCCTCGCCAGCTCGTGCAAGGCCACAAGTGTGGATCCTTCCAGGCTGATACAACTGCTTAAACGTTAAATATATAGCCTATTTCTTCTTCCTGGAACACCAGAACCGGCGGCTTCTGCCACTCGTCAGCGCTGCTGATGCTCGTGCGAGTGAAGATCCGGCCTTGCACACTGCCAATCCTTCTCCACAATTCCAACACGAGACGAACTGCCGCGTCTTTCCTCGGCAAGCCACGCTGTCCCAGACGTTGGTCATCCATGTAAATTGCTCCCTCCCGTTGTTCCGGAACCGAATAGCGGCCGCCAGGCGGATGCGCGGCGCAGCCTTGCCGGGCAACGATTAGCATCTCTCGCTTCTCTTAGCCTATGCAGAGTGTTTCTCCGTATAGCTCTGCAACGCTGCCTTTGCCTGATCTAGGTGACACGTCAACACTAACTGACCACGGTTTCGCAGATGGGTCAGCCTTAATTACCTCACTTATACAACAACACATCTCCCGCCAGTGATTGTAAAGAGGGTCCCCTGCGTTTCATCACGCGTTTAGCAGCGTCAGCATCGATGCAACAACTTCCCACCAGGAACTGGCAAAATGGCATAACATTTTGCTGAATATACGGTCAACCGCTTTTGGCGCAGGCCAATGGAAACACCCAAGAACCCATCACTCACAACCCCAAAGCGCCAGCGGACAAGTGCAAACCCCTTTCCATCGGGTACGTGTTTTTCAGCGACATCGGCGCCGTCCATAACCTCGTGGATCTCTGTGCCATGCCAAAGAGCCGACGTCCTCCAGGTACCGATACTCCGCGTTCTATTTCAAAATGAACCCGAACAGGCCAGCAAGACCCGTTTCATCCCAAGTGAGACAGAGAAAAGAGGCCCCCAACCAGGAGCCGTGGAAACGCCACCCTTCAGCGCCCTCAGCCAAGCCCGAGTCAACTGCCCAGGCGTGCACCACTTCGCGCTCGCGACCTCGTGCAGCAAATCTGCCTACACGGGGTTCTTCGGAAGATTGCCACCGAGGAAGTCGCCCAGATCCTTGCTGGCTGGGGGATTGGGGACAAGATTGGATATATAATACTGATAACGCCTATTACGGCTTATTCCGATACGTACGACTCATATAAGCCTTACTCGTATTTCTTTTTTTTTTTTAGCGCGCCCCTTCTCTATTTAAATCCTCCTTTCTCTTCGATCTCTTTTCTTTCTCTAGCAGCTTCTCTTCGAGTAGAATTGTTACAACACCCGTTATCTGCTTGCTAAGCACCTTTACTGGAGACGGAAGGGAGCTCTTGGCAGGCTTTGTAACGCTATATACGCTATTGCGCGGTCCGAGAGCCTCCGTACTAAGCTACGTAGGCTTTTAGCAAGCTGGTCAGCCAGGCAACGAAGGCAACGAAGCCACCCTTACTTACGATATGGTACTCGACAACGCAACCTGCTGGAACTCCTTCGAGGCTATGATTGAGCGTGCAATTAAGCTGCGATACTTCATTGACGCGATCCTTCTTGCCGAGGTCTTAGAGTGGGATGCGTACGTCCGTCAGGCTAGAGCTGAAGGCAGAGAGATTAAGCGAAAACGGCCTGTTGTTGTAGACGATTACCTTATTGCAGATGACTGGGCTATAAGTATTGAGTATTACTATATTCTTTAACCCTTGAAAGAGATAGCTATGCGGCTACAGGGTAGCCCTGCTGAGGGTCAATTTGGTGATCTCTGGGAGGTCCTTCCAGTTATGGAGTTCCCCCTAGGCCATCTGGAGGAGGTAAAAGACCGGGATGACGTATGTCCAGAGGAGCACTTTAAGATTAACGTCCAACTAGGCTGACGATAACTTAGCCTATGTTGCGGCGCTTGTACTCCACCTAGCTTACCGTTGGGATCGGACTGAGAAATACTGGTAGGATAGGCCTGAATGGATATCGTTAGCGAAGACCTCCGTTGCCTTATTATGGCAAGGCAAGATTCAACCGGGACAGTCTGCTGACGAAGTATCGGATGAGCGTCCAGTAAGGCGTACACGACACGAGACTAGCAGCTTCGCTAGCGCGCTACACTTATCCAGAATGAAGCCTGCTATTACCACTACTACTGACGATTATACAGCCTGGCAGAACGACACATCTCCACTAGATGCTGAACAGCACAACCCAATTGAGAACTGGTTACTGCGTCAGAAGCAGTATCCACGACTCTCTCGGATGGCTCTGGATCTCTTCTATAACGCTTGTATATTACTGCTTCCTACTCCTTTACTTACGATTTACTTTTCCGACCCAAGGCCAAGCGTAGCAAAATCCTGCGCTATAGAAGATGCAGTACAACTAGCTTATAAGGCTCCAAGGGCTAGAGAAGTCGTTAAGTAGGCACCCGACAGCCACTAAATATACAGCGGATCAAGCTCATGGGCCACGGAAAAGCAGTAATAAAAAGATAATTTATCCGCTATAGCAGTAGGCTTGCGGCGAGCCGGCGAGTATCGTGGGTGAAAAGCGGGGAGATGTTTCATAAATGCTCGGAGGCTGGAGCAGGAGGCAACACTGGCGGACGGGGTAACCGGTCGATGAGCCAGAGGAGCGATGGGGGCCGGATATGCGGGTGGTTAAGGCAGTGATTGACTTCCCGAGGTCGACCGCTCGAATGTCTGGCCGGAACAAGGCTGGTGGGGCAGTACAGCCGCCGCACGATCACTAGGCGGAGTTGGACCGAGAAGTGACGCAAGGCAGCAACGGATGAAAGGCGCGACAATGTATATAGGGCGGCTCTCGTGACTCTGCAGAAGAAATTGTAGCTTGAATAGATCACTCCAATCCAATCCAATCAAATCAAATCCAATTCATATATCTTAGGCTCAAGTGTAATGTTTACAGAATCTTCTCGTGTTTAGCCTTTATCTGGGCAACGGCTTCTTCACGCCATTTCCATAGCGCCGCAGTCATCGCTCCAGGACCGACAGCTATATAACCTATTGCCATCATGCTCACGCTCTTCAGCGCCGTCTTCTTAGGAACACCACCGCGGTGCAGATCATAGACAGTGATAATAGACCAGAGCAGTGTAGCCGCAATGCAGAGCAGTAGGTCGAACTGGAGGAAAAGAAACATGCCATCCGCGATTGTCGAGACTGAGCTCAGCGGATCGCGAGGTATGAAAGTCCTGCGGAATGAGTGTGGCGATGAGAAGGCCAGGAAGACGACCGTAGTGATATGCGCAAGGGCGGAAATCGCGAAAGCGCCGCGATAAACGACAGTGAGAAAAGGGAGGTCGCAGTTCCCAGAGGCGCTGAGGACGTTCTCGGTTTCAGCACGCCGAAAGATTGAGGTACCGGAGCGGAAGACGTCCACAAGGGTGATGGCAAGGATGGGTGTCACCTGCCAGAAAGCAATAGCTGGTTGTATGGGCGCAGCGTGGCTACTCAGCGCGAGCATGAAGATCGAAGGGATCAAGTAGCCAAAGACTAGCGCAGGAAGTACGGCCTTGCTCGCTGCGATCGGGACAGATCTGGAACTTGGGTTCCAGTAGGATTCATGGCGAGAATGGAAAAGAAACGATGCGAGGTAAAGTGGTAGGACTACTCCCAGGCCAAAAAGTTGAGCAGCGCCGGCCCACAGGGAAGGGCTAAGTAGTAGAGGTGTCAGCGGTCGGCAGTAAACAGTTGGTAAGGCTATCATACCTCTGGAGCAGTGATCGAGCATTCCTCTTTCTATACCCTTCAATCATCATAACCGTGAGCAGAGGAGGGTAGAAAGCTAATAAAAAATAGCGAGCCTGGATAATGTGGGTGTAATCCGTGGCGCCAGAGACAACACCCAAGAAAATTGCCGTTAGGAACCTAAACAACCGCTCAATTCTGGGCAGAGCAGCCATTAAGGGAATGGATTGCAAAGGCACGCCGACGTCTGTGACGAACCCGGCCTCAACGGCCTCCCTGGCCAGCCGCCATGTCCCGTTAATCGTACTTACTTTGTGCAGCAAGTAGACACCAAGACAGGATAAACCAACAAATACCCCAAAGCATGAAATCATCAGCGAGGCGCTTCTAGCGCTGGGTCTGCGTATGACCTCGTCGTCGTAAGGAATGCCGCGCGGCCTTGGTGGCACATCTAACATGTCCAAAGACACCGCGCCAGTGTACGCGCGAAAAAGGATGTGAAACATCAAGTCGTTGCCCAAGCGCGGAACCACGTTTCGGATCATGCCTCTGTGTAACAGCGTCTCCATCGCAGTAAGCCTTTGGAATCTTGTAGAAGCGTGGACCAACTGTGAGGTGCGGGGTGATCGCAACTGCTGCACTGCTTGAAATACGGAATGAAGGGCCTTTCCGGAAACGTGCACGCCTGGACCATGAGAGTTGAGCATTTTCACAAGTTCGTTTGTTAGTGCTGCGGCAGTTTCGAGCGCTGAGTTTCCGCCTTGCCCAGTAATAGGGTTAAACTGTTAATGCGGTCAGCACCGGATCATTTGGAGTTTGAGCCGCCAGAAATACCTTGTGTGCCGCGTCACCAATAACGATTGACCTTTGGCTGTGCCAAGCGCGCACCACATATTCGTGCAGTGGTGTGCACACAGAAGTTGTCTTCCTATCATAGAGATCTGAGAACATCATTTTCTCGGTGATGGCGTCGTTCCAGTGCTTCGCAACGACATGTTCCTCGTCCTTTTTCCCAAACCGAGGGTTATCGGCGCCATAGTACGTCTTGCCGAGGCCGTAAAACAGAGCCCAGTAGGTATCATCTCCTGGCCCAGACGCGACGAGGATGGAAGAGCATCGGCCCGCATTGATCTGGAGGAATCCCTTGGGTATTTCGGTTATTCCGGCGGAGATACCGAAAACGCAGCCGTACTTCGCTTGAATATCTTTGAAGAAACACGATGCTTTAGCCGCCGTTTTAAGCTCGCGCCTTTTTATTGTTAGACTCACCAGTATCAAGTATTTGATTGCGGACCAACCCGCCTTCGGACATGGTATGCCACATCTCCCTCCTGACAGCGCTGCGGACACCGTCGGCGCCAACCACTATATCGCCCTCAAATAAGGATCCATCCTTTGTCCTTACGCTTACTCCTTGATCGTTTTCGTCAATCGACGTCACACGCTGCGAAGTGAGAACCTTGCACTTGTCTTGGATACGGTCGTAAAGTATTTTAATCAGCATCTGTCGCTGAAAAAATAGCATTGGATATCCATGGCTGCAGGATTGTTTTCTCAGGTCAGCAAACAATTGGCTTGATAAAAGAATGAGTCTACATTTGGAAAGTACCGTTGCGTTGCGTGGGCCTCAACATCCTGTAAATGGAAAAGCAGTTTCCCATTCAAGTCCCGCAGGTAGTAGGTGTTTACGGGATACTGCGCCGTCTTAAGAATAATCTCGTAGCATCCAAGTTGGTCCAGAATCCGTAGGCCGTTGGGCAGCACACCAATGCTAGCGCCCACCTGTGGTGCAATCGTTGGATACGCTTCGAGTACAACGAAGTCGATGCCGTTTTTTTCGAGCATGAGTGCCAGGGCCAGGCCCGCGACACTGCCGCCCACGATGATGACGCGGAAACCTTGAAGTGGCATGATTAATAGAGTTAAGGAGGCTGGTGGGTTTATCTCGAAGCTTAATAGGAGCGGTTTGGTGTGCTAGAATCTGTCTTCATTAATATAGATTTTGTCAATTTTGTAACGTGCGAAGTTGATGTGCCTCGGTCCAATTGTCGGCCGAACAGGATCGCGTTGTTGGCGGAGGGTATAGGAGTTGGCCCACGCTTCGGCCGTAACAATAACAGACGGCTACGCTGGAAACTCCCGACGGATACATTTTATACCGACCGATATGGCTTCGACAAGGAATGCCATAAGGTATTTCAGTTCCACAAAAAACTACCTATGATTTTGTGGTATTTGGGCGTGGTGGAGGAGGGGTGCCAGAGGTGCCCCTCTTTATACTCCAATACAGCTGAAATGCGGCTGAAACTGTTTTTAGGCTACATACACGTGATTTTCCCAACACTTGTTTACATTCAGCATTGTTGAGGCAGAGTCTGCCTCACTGAGCAACTGGACTGATGAAGCGGCAAGTGGCTTTTCACGCTGCATAGTATCAGCACGGCACCATCCTTATCAATCACTTTGTAGGCTACGGCTTCCGATAGATCTCTCAGCATTGAATCATACACCACGATATTCTCGCCTAGCGGAAGGAGCCTTCAAATGTCTGCTGTATATGCTTTGTATCTCAGAGCCCGTCATAATTGTCCCCTCTCGCTTAAAGTCCTCTCCTGCCAACCATGGGCACCCGCTCGCAGATCGTAGCTTCGCGAGCAAAGACCTCATGAACGCCAAAGGCATGAAGACATCGGCTAGCCGTCGCGCTTACTACGAGGTATATTGACCACAGAGCTTCATCTTCACAATGTGCAGCTAACCATCACCTCGTTCGACGGTTTCCAGCCTTTGTGGAGACTGCGCCGTGTCACTTCATAAATGATGTCGACCTTAGCGCGCTTGGGCTGCCGAATAATGTTCTGAACATGTTCTGCGAAGTTCTGCGGAGCACGAAATTAGCGTAGATCAAAAGAGATCGATGAATATCCCATGTCGTTGGAAAGCAGCGCAGTTAAATTTCCTAGAAATTCTTTGATTGTTGCTTGGTGTTGGACTGGCAAAAGTACGACGCCGCACTGTTACTAGTGCGGGCTAATATGCCATATATTCTAACACTTGGTGTACGGGCGAAATGCTGTCGGTCACTGAGAGAGCTTTGTCCATGTTGCTGTTGCGAGCACACATCTGTATATGAAGTTATTGGGGCATGATCGGCTACCAGGCTGATCATTGCAGTACCTTTCGCCACTCACCTGGCGGAGGATTGGCCGAGTGGCCTTGCAGCGCCAACTGAAACCCAACACGGTCGGCACCCGTTGAAACAACTGCTGTCTCGAGTCTACGTTCGCCAGTATGCACTACTGGTACCAGATTGCTTCTTCCTTCGCTTCGGCAAATCTACCATGCCTTCTATGACCCTTGTTGCAAATCGAAAGCTAAGTATAACGGCGGGCCTCTGCCTCTAAGGATCCAAACACCAAAGAGGGGTGGTAAGGCGTATAGGGTTTACCTTGAGTGGGTACAAAGGGAGGGCGGGAACAAATATCACAAGTATCGGGACTGAGCACTGCGTACGAAGGTCGTGTTACCAACAAGTACACTGAATTGTTGTAAGTTGACCACGAAGGTCAAAGCTATCTAAGGAGTGTGGTTTATATACAAGTAGGAGAGCGTATACAATCTGGATTCAAGGAGTTCATGGTTCCTCTGGTTCTGAACTTGCTGA